>JANIJI010000064.1:2827500-2895000 GCA_024500535.1 Leptonema lineaticorne
ATACAAAATTATTATGTAATTCATCAAAAACAAAACATAATATATTCTATCTAAAACTAAATTTATTTACTCATTATATTATTTTATCGTAAAGAGAAAAATTCTTTATAAATTTATTCAAAAATTTCCTGCAATATCTATTATATAGTAAAACACTCGATTTTAATGAATCGTTTAATAAACATTTTTTTTATATTTATATTGAAAATAGTATACGGACAGGTCACGATTTTGTACCTGAAGATGACTAGACATGACCTTTAGTGTATTCTTCAAAGTCGTTGCAGAAACGGTACTCTTACCGTTTCTTGCCTCAAACAAAGCATACTAATCGTTTTTTGTTGTATGCCAAATTATTCGGTTTGCTTCTTCAACTGAATATTTAATTTATTTTTTTCTTCTATCGATACCGCTTTTGTCGTATCGATGACATTAATGTAAAAAATATTTTTAAAGATAGATTTTATTAGAAAACATATGTGAACTGTTATGTAATTTCGATTAATTAAAAAATAATACTAACATTATTAGAATATAATGAGAAAAATATAAGAAAATTCATCGTCACTGATTTGATTTTAAATGAATTTTGAATAATCTATATTCTATAATGTCATTAAATAATTATTCGGATGGTTTGAAATGTCGAGAAATAGCAGAATGTCCAACTATAGGTCACTTGACTCGAGAAAGGGGAACAAAACTCGTTCGTTAACCAACAACAGCCTTGACATTATAAATCTCCAACGATAATGAAATAATATAAAGCTATAACGGCAACGAGAACAAATTAAAAAAAAAAACAAAAAAAAAGAGTAAAATCTCACCAATTGCAACAACTTTCAAAAACTGGATAAAATATTCGCAAATGCCCCCTTCGAGCTATTTTTTTTAATTTATTACATTCTTATTGTTTATCTATAGAAACCTATTAATTTTTAAATATAATTTTTACACGCTTTAATTACCGATTACACTGTTTGTTTGTTTCTCTGTTACAAAGTTTGTAATTGATTTTTTGACTGTTTACCAAAATCCTATTGAGCTTAAATTTTGCATACTTGCTCATTCTCGATGACAATACACGAATCAATCATCAGATTTATTAATTAATCGATCGATATGTGGTAATTAATTAATAAAAATTTTCGGCGAGCCCTTTGCGGATTTTTTTTACTCATAAATTAAAATATTATTTCATGATCGCATTAAAAATTAATCAAATAATGACTGAAATATTAATTTAAAGTATTTTTTTTAAAGGGTAAGTTTTCAATATGAACATGCAGTTTCATATATGTTAAACGAAACCATATAAAAGACGAATAATAATCAGCTTTCATTTTAATTTTTCGAAATAAGAATCATAGGAATATTGTTTAAAATAAACTTTTGATTTATTATTATGTTTTTTTAACGAAAAACTTATTCTATCTACTTCTTAAGTCTTATCGTATACGCAAAAATTTGATAATTATATATCACGTAATAAACGTAAAGAGTAATCTTGTAAATTATTAATCATTTTTTTATAAAATATTTATTACTGTTTAATTCTTAACTTATCGTTATTTATAATTGATCATTACTCAGGGATTGTTAGTATTCTTTAAATTTATTATTAATAAATTATTTTATCGCAAAATACGATTATACTTATATCGGTGATTGACAAATTATGTATCATAATTAAATACTTATAATTAGTTTTTTTTTGTATTATTTTATTATTAATAAAATAATTTCATTCAACGTACTAGAAAAAATATACAAGTCAATCGCCTTCGCATATTTTAATTTTACCTTCTTTTAGTTTAATTTAGATATTTATATTTTTTTATAATAATAATATGCGAAACACCCTCACATATTTATAACTTTTTTTTAGATAATAAATATTTTATGATTATAACAAGCATGAAAAATTGCAATAAACGAGCAGAAAAATCGTGTCGAATGTGATAAGAAAAAACGAACGTAAATGTTTCGCTCATAATCGCCGTTGAACCGCTTTCTATCCTTTATCATATTTTACAATTTTAAAATATTTCTTTAATAATAAAAATATTTAGCATTATATTTTAATTATTATGAAATATTCATTATAATCGATAAATAATAATGAACAGTTTTATATAATTGAAAAATTATTTTTTTTCAGATCACTTTCTTCAGACTATTTTCAAATATTTTAATCAATTACATTTTAATTCCAGATTAAATATTAATATTATATTCTGATATTACTCAAAAAAATAAAGAGGTCTCACGGACCAGTTTCTCACAGACGATGTGACAAAAAAAATAAAATTAAATGAAAAGAATTCTATTGCATTACTATTACATATCCTTGATCCGATTTTTTTAAATATGAAACACCTTTTATTTAAAGCTAGTGAAAAGTCTATGTACATTGTATTTATTTATAAATTGCACGACTATATGAATTTGACTTTTTTGCAACGACACCATTTGCAAAATAATATGTGTGTGTGTGTGTGTGTGTGTGTGTGTAATGATATAAATCCATAATGTATTGCAACAACGCATACCTTGGCATTTTACCCAAAGGAAAGTACGATAATTACTCGCTCGATTTATTTTATACTAGGCAAATATTGAATAACTGGTTTAGTAACATTCTTATTCATATTGTTAAAATGTATAATAAATTATTTATTAACCGTTAATAATATTTAGTATCGTTAGTTGATAATTAATAATTGAAAAATATTTAGATCGACATTTATATGAGTAACCCTTCAGATATTGTAAAATGAGATGAAGTTAAAAAAATATATATTTATTAATTTTACAAATTTTACCCAGTAAATATAATCTAAAGTGAAAATAATAATAAATATTATATATAATTAAATAAATACTCTTATAAAAATTGCGACTAAAAATTCATATAGCTGTTCAATTATATGGTACGTAATCGAGTCGCTCGTTCTACGTTTAACTTTAAAAATGGAACATTTGATAAAAGAATATAAATAAAATTAATCTATTTTCAAAATTTCTTTATCGTTCTCCGAATATAAAACGTTCGTTCCATTTTCACTTTCACCATGTTAAAATATTTCTCGTGACCGTGGCTCATGTGAATGAAAGCAGAGATTGGTCTTATTTGCAAATAAAGTACTGCTATTATTTTATATATGTAAGTTTATATAAATATAATAAAATATACATTACGGAAAATTTATATAATTGAATGGAAATTGTTTATAGTAAGAATGCATTATTTTGAAAATTCGTCATAATTTGAGATCATCTTTATAAATTGCTTTAAATATTATATAATATATATTTGTTTTAAAAATTCCGACTAAATAAATACACAATTTTATTACATTGCTGATATTAGTGTTTTATTTAAATAAGAATGAGTTCATTTGTGACAAGATTTTGTGGATAGCTTTTATAAATATTTGATATTAGTAACTATTATTACATCATATTTCTCAAAGAATGATATAATACATTTTTTTGCAATTCAAATTCATATGGTATTAATTTGTGCTTTTAATTTTTTTTAATTCATTTAATGCAAACTAAATGTTATTTAGATTAATGGCCTTAATTTTATAACTGTTTCTTATTTTTCATCAATTATTAAAATAGTTTTTTCGACTAAATATTTCGACTATTTCATAACTAATAAATGATTTTTTTTTTCAATAATATTTTAAAATAGGACAATTGCTACATTTTGTAATTTGAAATCCGGTTCACTAATCTGCGATTAAAGAATATTAATTTACATAATATAAAAATATGGGAAAATTTCTAGAAATTATAATACGAAAAAAATCTATAACAAATTTGAATTTTTATAAAATTTTGCCATATTTTTATTTAAAAAATTGGCCTAATTTTTATTAAAAAAATATCCAGCCTTTCAATATAAAAATTATAACTTAAGAAGATCCGATTAAAATTTGACAGAAAAAGATAATTCTATTGAAAGCCGATTGATATTTAATTAATATTCTTCATATTCGATCTGTGAATAATATTTTATTTTTCATTTAATTTAAAAATTCTGCTATTCATATATATATATATATATATATATATATATATATATATATATATATATATAATTTTATTTTATCTTTGTTGATTTTTCCATTTGTTTGAACGAAGCACTTTCATTTAATTTTTTATTTTTTTTACATTGTCAGTTCTAGTTTCTATAATAGTTTATGTATTATCACTAATCTCCCGCATATGTTTCGTATATGCAAACTTTGCTTTATATATATATATATATATATATATAATACGTATTTATTTATTTATTTTTATATCTTCCATTTATTACATTCTATATATAGTAGCTTTCTTCTCGTCTAAGTACAGACAATTTCGACTTGCTATGTCTGCTAAACCAAAATATCCGAAGGTCATCGCTTGATCTACTGATTCATTCTCATCAATCACCGATTTGCATCGTCTTTTTTTTCAATAATCAAAAAAACTTTCAAATGAAATCGTCTCTCGGACAAATATTTTCTCACACTCTTTGAACCACCTTAATATCCAGTGCGTGAAATTTTCGAACTATTATTATTTGTATCGTTTTCACTATATACCATATATACTATAAAGTGTGTGTCGTTCACTGTGAAATTTTAATCATTATAACAGACTCGTGACTATCAATCAACAGATATAACATTCACATACTTACACACACATATTTTTTATATACATATATGTATATACAATCATTATATATGTGTTGAATACATTCTATTATGCGAGATTTAACCTTTCGACTAGTAATGATTCGTCATTTTAAAACTTTAATACCATTATTGTTTTATTGTGATGGTATTGAAAATTTTGCAATATCTCAGAGGAAATTCTAAAATGCCAACGAAAAAAATATTAATATATCCTGTTCTACTTTAATTTCTAAACAGAACATTTTTTTTATATTTATATATAGAAGCGAAATTGTTGAAAGTAACTTTAAACTTGAATTATATAAAAATGTCGTATTAATGATTATTTTATTTTATTTTTATTCTATATATACATATATATATATAACAATACCGTAATTAGATGTTTAGAGAATCGTATTTAAATTCAATATAGTACATGTTTCCAGTGTAGCAGCAAATCATTCATATATTGACTACTTTCTATCGGACTTTCAACCATTACTTTCAACGTTTTTGTTGTATCATTAAAAATGCACATATATATATATATATATATATATATATATATATATATATATATATATATATATATATATATATATATATGGAAATATTTATTTTTAATATTTAAATGTACAATATTTTATATTTCTTTGATCAATGATATTCAATTTTTAAACTTTAAATAATCATTATCTATTTTAATATAAAATTAGTTCATTGTTAAATATTTTCAACATACCTATATTTTTTGACTGGAACTTATCAAATTCGTAAGTCAGAATACTGTTTATATTAATTAATCAAAACATATTTTACAAAGCTTTCCGTTAAAATTTTCCAGATTTTCATAAGGCAGCATTCACACTGAAATAATAATAATGATTTTTTTTTATTAATTTTCAATAGCAATCTTAGAAATTTTCAACTTTTTCGCATACGGTCAAGGCGATCTTCCGCCGTCGGTTCATCGGCCTCGTTCACGCATAATTTACGCATTATTAAGCAACACTTTTAACTATTAAAAAATAAATAAACGTCGACGATTTCCAATCGTAACATTGTTTCGAATATAAATCATATTTTCATCTGTCTATTTCAATGATAAAAATATTATAATTTTAGCGAAATTAACTCGTTCAATCTACAAGTATCGGCTGTAATTAAAGTCGATTATTTTCTTTTCAGCATTTCAATAAAGTAGATATCAGTTTTGAATTTCAAAAATAAAATATTGGATAATTCAATGGGGGTGGTGAAATGTTAATAACATCGTAAAAAATAGTATTACCCTTGTAGAATTATATGGTAAATAATATTTTTTTGCATTCTTATATATTTTTTACAATATTAACATACATAAGATTTAAATTCTAATCTGTAATTTTTCATTTGTCCTACAAAAATAATTTTTAATTTTTATCTCAACGCATATTCAGGTCAAATAAGATAAAAATTATAAAATATATTATATTATACTTCACTTTTTATTTAATCGTACAATATTTGTAAAATGTTAATATGGAAATTGTGATTCTTTTTCTTACCATTATTTGCAGTTAAATATTTAAATTTTCGAATATAAATACTGATAATCGACGAATAACTTATAGTTTTTTTTTTATAAAATAGCGTAGAAAACATATGTGACAAATTTAGCCTTTTGGAAAGATCAAACTTCATTCTTTCTTAGAATAAATCATAAAAAAGAACTCTCTTTAGACTCCAATCTCTTAATGTAATAATAATATTATTATTACTTCGTAGGCACCGTTTTTATTTGTGGAGCTTACTTTTCCAATTTTTCATTCACTCACACACGTGTATGTGTGTGTGTTATAAAAAATGCAAATACCTGACTATGTTTATTTATATTAGATGATAATATAATGGTGACATAATTGGTGGTATATAAAAATATTTTAATCCATATAATTCAATTTAATAAAAGTAATCGACGATTTCCAATAACTGAGAATCTTGTGATTATTATTGTCTATTTTTATGTCATTACGGTTTTTTTTGCATATATCGTACGTATTTTCATTGCTCATTAATGGAAATTTTCGAATATTAAATTGTTTACGCTTTTAAAATAAAAAAAAATAATCGTGATCGGAATTATAAAAAAAAAGTCTCGATGACGCCATGGGAAATTTTAAAACATCAAATATTGTCTTCGAAATTTGTGCAAAAAAAATCAATATAACACTTTGTTAAAATATCATCTTATAAGAAAATTATACTAATTGTAATCATATTTTATGTACATAGTTATTTATTTAGATTCAATTAATAATTATGTAAATTTTACGCCAATTAATTATATATTTATTTTAAGTATATGTTTTCATAATAAATGAACGGTAAACGAAAAGTGAAACACGTCAATTATGATGAATACGATATTTTTCGATCAGTTATGATCATATTTTATGGTAATTGCTATGTAATCAATAATTCGTCATCTTATTATATAATATTTTTGGAAAAAATATCGATATCATTTATCGTTATTTTTTCTGATTAATTCGAATTAGAAAAAATGTAGTGGAAAATATAGAATATTACCGCCGGCAATATTCATTATTGCGAAATTCGATTTTAATCTACATTTATAACATTAGATCTACAACATTTCATTCTTAATTATTATAATATATAATGTCAATGTTTATTGACTAATTGTCGATTATCATTATTATTATTATTATTATGTACGCATCCCAAAGCTTCTCAAACTGTTTTTAAGTACACCAGGCCACCTTGACAGGTCGAATGGTTAGCGGTACTCGATGCTGGCTGACTATGCTTGGAATGTGGACATGGTCCATTACCAGCTGGTCTGTGGCCGCAAGTGCAACCGGTTAGGTCACTTATAATACACCATTTCTTTCCTTTTTCATCGTACGTTTTATGCATTTGTTTCTTGTGTCATCTCTCACTTGTACACCGTACTTTATACTTCGTACGCGTCCATACTATAAGAATGACGACGGTTTATTCCTCTTTTCTTGTAAATCAAGGATTTGTCCATTTGTGAATGACCGGATAAGGTCATCGAAGTCATATTTGTCACATTTTTTTATTTAACCATAAAATATCAACTTTTACATAATATAATTACTAATAGATCAAACACGATAATAAATTTCTATAATTATTTTGTCGTAGAAATTTTTGCTTTTAATAACACTCATATATTATATATTGAAATACTGAAAAATCTAGATATAGGATTTTTGACAAAAATACGATCATAATATTAAAAAAATGTCTAGACATGTTCTAAATCGTATTACAGATCAAACAAATAAACGATTGCAGCTGTGTAAATTATATTTTTTTCGCATAGTTTTAATGATTATATATATATACACTTTAAAATCGTCGTTATTCAAATTTTCTTTTTTAACATTGTAAAGCGTTTTTTTAAATAAACAATATCATTGAGTAAACTCAGACTGATCTATGTTCGTTTTCATACAACAATCGATCGGATCGATTGTTTAATGACATTCGAAACGAATAACAAATATGTTCTTTAAATAAATAGAATATTTATCCAGATTATTGTAATCCAAGATTCGAATTATCAGATGACGAAATTTTGTTCTATATACTATACAGATAGTGTTTATATAATCGATAAAAGTATATATTATAACACAGTAAAGAGTAGATTTTTTAACATTTATTTTGAATTAATGAGTTTTGCAATAATTAGATTTCTTTTAAATTTTATAATTCCGATAGATTTTAGAGCAACTTTCAGCATATTTATATATTTATTAAAAAATTATATTTAGTAAAATTATTATTCGTCTCCGTAATATTAGAGTGCTATGTCGGACCCCAAAAACGGTAACACGTTTACTTGACATTTTGCAAATAAAAAAAAAAGGAAAATGAAAGAAAATCGTAGGAGGACAGAGGCTGACACGAAATTCTGAAATCGTATCAAACATGTTCATGTATATATAATATCATAAATGTGTTATCCAATAAAATTAGACTTTCACATCGTTTTTATCCAGTTTTATTTATATACGTTACATTTTTAAATTATCCACGCATAAAACATTTCATAAATCGACTAATTAAGCTGATTATATTTTATATTTATTCTGTTTTATATATGCATATATATTGGTTATTTTTTATATATAAAACTAAAAAAACATTAAATCATACATCAAAAAATAATATAATGTTAATTTAAACGCAACCGGTCTCAGTTGTAAATCTAATCACGTTTTAAATTAAGTTTGTAGTAAATTTACACCATGGAAATCGTTAGTATTTTTTATATTATTATTTTATTAGAAAAAATAAATTCTCCTTGCTAAAAATAAATAGAAAATTTGACATATAAAATATGTATTTAATACAAAACCAAAATTAACATTTAAAAAGTTAAAAATGTCAATATTTTGTATGGTATTATTATAAAATTTTTAATTTTGGTCCAATGATTTGACAATTAAAAGTATGACAAGGATGTTCAAACTTTTTAGAAAAAAGAAAACTAAAATATATTATCAACTCACAAGAGAAAATATGGATTGAAATTAATTTTTGTCTTTATAAAAGATATAAACTTGGAAATTTTTACAACATAATTTTAAAGTTTGAAAATTGCTGATAATTTTTGTTTTATTAGAAGTTTTTATTGTAATTTTTATGCATTTTGTTATGCAAGTCAGATATCGATTATGCAAAACGTGCGGTCATAAAATTTGCAATAAATAGGTATGTTTTACTATATTTTTATTGATATTGCACCAACATTTATGCATATAATCAATAATTCTTTTAATTATAATATTACCATGAAAATACTTTCATAATTATTAAATATAAAAAAAATACGAAAATCCATATACGATTTTCTGCATATATTAAACAATGTTACATTGAATTATTAAACTATTAAAGAAAAATAAAAATAAAATTATTATGTATATATGTTATATTTTAACAATTAATCGAAATAAAATATTGATAATACATTGCGTTATTTTATATTATAAAAAAATTCTAGCCAATATATAATAAAACAAATTTAACTACAAAGTAATATTTTTTTATAATACTATGCAGAATTTGTATTATAATACTATACAAAATTAATTTCAACATTGACGTTAGATATTTTCAAACAAAATTAATAATACAACATTGCGGTTTATTTGTATTTTCCGCGAAATATTCTCTTTTTTACATTGAATACATTTGCATATTCTAATTTGTAATTACGTGAAAAAAATTCACTAAATTAACAATTTTAATAATGAAAAAATAGATACAATTAATAATATTCAAATATAATTATTTTATATCGATTTTATGAAATTCTCTCTCAAGATGTTTGATATATTTTTCAGCACATAATAAAAAAATAGAAAATATTTTTTTCAGAAATATTTCATATTTACAGTTTTTTACTTTTTCTACGTTCACGATTTTGTTCCGCGTTTTTTATCTCTTTTTATAGTTGCAGTGAAAGTCATTTTACACAGTATTATTGGATTTTCCCCCCGATTAGTTTCGTCTTATTTTTTTTTTTCATTTTTATTTTTGTGCTCTATTAAGCTAGCCGATTGAAAATTAATTTTCACATTTTAAATATACAAAATATTGAAAAGATGTTCTATTTTATTACTAGAAATTATTTATTCTCTATGTACCTTTTATCTTCTTAATTTAAAATAAGAAATATTCACAAATAATATTTTAAATGTTCATTTCAACAAGTAAATTTATGAATAGTGTTCAAAATTCAAAGTAAGTAGATGTTCAATCAGAACGGTTTCATTTATGAGGAAATATTGAGTATATATTATATTTAGAAACTGTTCAATGTATACAAGTTTTCATTTAGAGAAGATGTTCAATATGACAAGTATATATATTATTGTTCTAAATATCATATTCATTTTTAACGAATTTTAAAAATTATGTAAAACGACGAAATTGTGACTACGCCATAATGGAGTATGTATTAAAGCAAATATTTAACCAAATGTGTTACTTTTATTTAGTCAGTTGTTTTAATTCCTTAGAATTGTATTCATATATTATTATCATTATTTGACCTTTAAAAGAACAGATATATTACAAGTTCATATCAAAAGTGTCTCCTCTCTTTCTTTCGCGCGCGCGAGTGTGTGTGTGAATACATTAATTTCATATTAATTTAATATAATTAGGATTCTCTCAATTAAAGCCATATATATAATTGAAAATATAAAATATCGCAATATCTTCAAGTGACACAAGTTCTAAAACATTTTAAATTTAATTTCACAATTAATCCATTTCGAATCTTTTTTCATAAATTTCATATTAAAATATGCCTTATATATAAATTATAATCAACCAAATAAATTGTTTTCCATCATGACCATGAAATATTTCAATGACGACTTGAGAAACTGGTTGTTGATGAATTTCGCAAAAAAAATATAATTTATATTCTTCGAGTATTCATAATATGATTATAATTCATAAAAATTGAGTACCAAAAAAATGACAATGCCAAAAAATTGAAAAAATTGCGTCCATAATTGAAATAATTAGTTCATTTAAATATTAATATATTATTAATATTCAAAATATTTCTAATTGTGCTCTATGGAGTTTTTAAAGAAATCTAAGTGTTTTGGAAGGATTCTATTTTTTTAAGTAAAATAAGTATTTTTGTTTTGATATATTTTACTTTTTTTTATATTACATAACCGGGGTAGCCAACCGGTCGATCGCGTGCGATATCTTGAATTATGGCCGTATAATTTTAATTAATTAATATTAACAATTATTCATGTTATTTTAATTCTCCTAGATGTGAGTTCTAGACTTAGACTATACATATGACAACAAGTTGATCGTGACACATTTTTCAAATAAAAAGTCGATCTTATACGTATACAAAAGTTGACCACCCCTGTTATATAATACTTCTAATATTAGAAAATTAGTAAACAGAAATTTTCAATTCATTATTCGTCAAGAATTCGAAACAGGATCGTATTTAAATCTTATAAAAGTACTAAATCGATTTTTTTTTTCGTTTCTTTTCCTTCCCCCCCCCTCTTCACCGAATAAACTGCGACATTTAGACTTTTATCAACGTGAAACGCGACTCGTCTATAATAATAAATTTGTAAAAAGACAACCGGTGAATGTTTCATGAGTTCTTAAGAAACAAGTTTCGGGACGACATTCTATAAGTGACTAGTTCGTGCTCATATGTGTATGTCTGTATGTGTGTGCGTGTGTATGTAATTCGTTGCACGTTCACTATTTTACAAGCGTTCGAATGTCTGTTTAATTTTTAGCTTATTCAACGACCGATGGCGAAATCTAAGATTTGTCACGATGCATGAATTAATTAATTTATATTATTTGAGAAAAAAAATCGATTCAATATCTAAATACAAAAGGAACGACAGGAGAGATGTTCCGATTCGCTCCGATCTATTATATATATATATATATATATATATATATATATACAAAATTTTCGTTATACAGTATAAAAATTAAACATTTTTATACTTTACGTTTTGTTACTGTTGTTTTATACTGTATTCGGTACATTTGATTAATATCTTTCTTTATGTAGTGCAAATTTAGGCCAAACATTTTTTATGCTGATCATTTCTCATATTGTTCTACTTCTATATTATCCAATAACATTATTAGTAGATATATCTTACGACATATACATGTATATATATATATATATATATATATATATATATATATATATATATATATATATATAATATTGTACTTTCCTTGTATCATATATTATAAATTAAATTTTATTTTAATATAAGTAGTAACATTATTAAATCTGAGTACATTATATGAATATTTATGTTTGAGAAAAAATATAATATAATATTAATAATATTATATATACAAAATTATGCTTATATGCTTCACTCCTATATAAAACTTTTTCATTTAACTTAATACATTTTGTTTATAAATTAAAGAGTTAATGTAATTTCTGTAAATTAAAATTGATGTCTAACACATTAAAATAGATATTTATTGCTAATTAATAAAATTTGCATGTATTTCAATTTGCCATTTTTTTGGAAGTAAATTTACACAGAACTTATTGAAAAAAATTATATATAGTTTTGAAATATCGTAAAACAGGACAAGAACGGGTTATAAAAACTGATTTTTATCAGTCGTATTGAGGGAAGCTGAAGAAGAAGATACCTCCATATAAAAAAAATATTTCTCACTACACATATATAGAGTTAAAAACTAGTTAATCAATTCAAAACATCATTTTTTTTCAAACATTCTTAGACATTTTATATATTTTAATATTATTATTATTTACTTTTAACCTACCAAAGGTTTAATTATATGAGAAAAATAATATAACACTGATCAAAAGGTAAGGTGAATTTGTTTATAAAATGTAAATTCTATATTTATTCTTCCAAATAAATTTCATCCCTTTCAAAGTAATCGTTCTTGTTCGATAAAACGCACTTTTGCCAACGATTTTTTCAGTCCTTGAAATAAACGGAATAATCTTTTTCCGGTATAGCCTTCCAAGACCTATGATTCGGTTTTTATCTCCTCAATCGTATCAAAACAGCGTCCACGCATTGGCCTTTTGAGTTTGCTGAATAGCTAGAAGTCGCGCGGAGCCAAATCAGGCGAATACGGTGATTGAGAAACGATATGAGACGAGTTTTTTTACAAAAAAGTCGCGACGAACCAATACAGTATTACACGGTGCATTATCGTGATGAAGTAACCGAAAGTTATAAAAATACGTGTAATTCAAAGATAAACCTTTTGACAAACAGACGCTTGGAAAATGTTATAGACAGTCCTACCAATCTAGGAAAAAATTAGAATTTACCTGCCTTCTTAATGCCCGGGAGTTTTAAATGACAATTTCACCTTACTTTTTGATCACAGTAGTATATCATATTTTTTTTTGTATTTTACTTGAAAAATATTTAAAGTCCTCGATTATTATTGATTTATCTAATATCATCGTGAATTCATATATACTATGATACAAAAATCATTAATTTTTTCATTTATGGTAAATATTGACATATTTTTGCATTGCAAAATAGCGTACGCCATTAAAAGTGAAAGAGAAAAAACGAATGAAAGGTTAATTTGAAAAAGAAATAAAAAAAAACCGAAACACTACATATATATTTATAATAGCTTTCGTGCGAAAATCTTCTTCAAATTGCGACACACACTCTAAAGATCGTGCAATTTTTTTTCTTCTTAAAGTCGCCACTCTTGACTAGTTCAATTCATGTCGAGACTAGAAATTGCGAAGAAAATTGCCAATTTTAACCCGAAGTTACCACAGTGAGGTATATATAATTCATATCTGCTATTTTTAACATAATATTTCATGGAATCAAATTGAACTATGAACTTTGATTTATTATATTTTCAATATAACTATATTTAAATATATATGCATGAATGTTTATGTATCAATTTTAATTTGATATTATTTAAAATATTAAAAGAAAAAAGATGTGATAGTTTCTTGTTGTTTTCAACGGTTAAAAGAATTTACTTATATTTATTATCTTATATAAAATAATGTGATGTCTATCCAAACTTAACAAAAAATAGAATTATTATTACATTAAATATATTTTTCCTATGAGCTTATGGTATATATTGTACAAACATATATATTACAAAAAAGTAAGACGAAGAAAATTGACTTATCCAAAATGTGTCAACAATTTTCAGATTTTTTTTAATCATATTGTAATCACAGAAGCTGTTGAAGGTCGTTATATAAGAAAAAAATCCTCAATAAAATAAAATATTCATAATGATCATCATAGTATAATATTACTTTTTATCATAAAAACGATTATATAATATTTATTTTTTATATTTTCAATGAAATAATTTATTCTTTAATAAATAATATATTTAATTAAAAATTTGAAAGGTATAATATTTGAAATGAGATCAACGGCGGGTTTTATCAGGCTTTATATACCTTGTATATAAAATAAACTATGATTTTTAGCATCGTTCAACGTGCATCACGATTGCTCTGAACTCAATCGTGCTTTCTAAATATATATATATATATATATATATATATATATATATATATATATATATATATATATTGATTTTACATTCAGTCTCAGATATATTCATGTCATTAAATGTTCCAGAGGAATTCGTAATGAAAATCAATATTTTGTTTCGATCATTATTATTATCATTAAATCATTGCACTCATATTTGAAATATTCCCATTTTTTAAATAGTAAAAATACGATTTTTCATTGAGTAGATTTGATACGCGCTCTTACCGTAACTGGTTTAAATAGAATTCATTTAGTCGAGGTTCATTAAACGGCATCTTTTTTACGACGCCTTTCTCTATTTTGCCATTTTTTTTTACATTTTTTTGTATTTTTGTTCATTTCTATTCTATATCATCTCTTTCATTATCTATCTGCTGTACTTTCAGTTATTACTCGAAGAAGGCTCCGTTAAGTGACTCCATTTCAATTCGTTACGTTTCAGTAATCGCCTAGAAATCGGCACTCAATTATATTTAACAAACACTAAAATAAAATGAACGATTTGTTTTTATTCAATCGAATTCAGCATCAATGTTGAAATAAAAAAATCTGATAATGATAGATGTTAACTATTTGTTTTTTTTTATATAATAATGACATTCTATAGGAATCGATGGAGAACGTTTCGTGATTGTAACTTTCTTTACATCTCATTCTTCTTTCTATTTTTGCAAATCCCTTATTTTGAAATTAAGTATTTTCATTATTTTTTTTTAATAAATACCGAAAGTGTAATTCGTTAAATTTATCGTTCTTAGAAATCGATCGATTGATATTAAGTATTCATTTAACATTTCGAAACGTGAATACGAAAAACTTTCAGTTGTATAAATGAAAAAAAAAACCTTTCACCGGTAAAAAGGTGACTTGAAAACAAAAAAAAAACGGCCAGTTCTTCGTTACATTTAACATTCTTTTATTCTGGAAAAATTATCAATAATGAAATATGATAATATGTAATAACATAATATTTTTAATTGGTTCTCCTTCGAATTTTTAAATCACAGATTTTAAACCTCAATAGAATATTAAAATTTCTGTGATTACATATTCAAACTTTCAAAATCACATGAAATAATTTTTAATCAAAATAAACTTTACAGAAAAAATTCATACATTTTTTCTTCATTATTAACTTTCTTGATCTAGATATCTTGTAAATAACCTAATATATATATATATATATATATATATATATATATATATATATATATATATATATATATATATATATTTCATTTTATCAAACATATGAAAACGTGGCTTAAGGCTATATAAATTTTGCGCAATTCACGTTTTGCGAAATTGAGTTTTAGCTGATGTCTTGCTTTGAAAATTACAATTACGTCAGAGAAAGTCAATCAAATGGAAAGTAAAAAAAAAATAAAGATTACCAAACACGACGACGGAAGAAATGCGTTTATTATGATTTTTACCACTGCAAAACTATTACGAAATAATTTTCAAAATTGTATAAATATGTAAAACGTTAAAATAATTAATATGATTATTGCTCAAGTTTAATGATTCAAAACAATAAAAATGAATTAGTATTTCAAAACTCGATAAAAATATTTTGCTTGTTTTTTTTTTTTTCATAAATGAGGCCGTAGAGATTTTGCAAAATAATTATAACAATACAAAAATATGCGGAATTTTTACTCGTTCTTTAGAAATGCATTTTTAAAAAAAAATCTATTTTCTAATTTCTAACATTGATACGTCATTTTGAATATATTATTTTATGTTAAAAATGTCATTGTATTTCGAATATTTTCAAATGCTTGTAATTTCTATTGTACAATAAAAGAAATGTTTAGATTTTAATATAAAATTTGTCATAGCCAATTATGAATACTTTCAAAATTTCTATTATTTTTTTATCATTATTTTTTTACTTTTGTAAGATGAATAAACGTTGTTTCATATATAATATATACCTATATATTTTATAACAGTATGAATGAACCCATAAAGCTGCCTATTAATAAGTGAGATGACGATATGCGGGCTTTACCATTACCACGATTTAATATACATACGCGAGTCTACTTTCAATTGATGTTAATTTATTAAAAAATAATGTATGAGCGTTGAAAAAATAAAAAAAAAAGTTTGTGTATTTTATGCGCGTTCGATTTCTTAACATCGAGGTAATAAACGTTTATAATTTTTATTTCGATATTTTCTCTTTCTTTCAATAAAAACGAATAATATCGTTGACATTTTAAAACAAATAAAATATTCTTAAAAATAAACAATAAATTATTTTTAGTTTTAATTATTATATTTATAATAATATTAATATGTATTTTTAATTAAAAATATTAAAATATAATATAGGGTTAGTTAAGTATGAATCAATGGCGTCGAAATATATTCGATTTTAATTTATGTACAATTTAATTTAACGCAAATAGTCAGTTTTGTACCGTAAAATTTGATAATGCGACTTCTTCTTAAGGAAAGAAAATTAGACATTCTCGTCTTGTCTAGCCAGGAAATGGTCAGTCAACCTATTTACTATTAATTCGTCACAGTGTTGAACTCGAAATTCTTGACCGCATATTGTTATAATAATGTCTTTGCAAACATAAAATAGAAAAATGCAAACAATTCTCTTTCGGAAATATTTTTATTTGTCTTTTTTTTTCATATATAAAAACTATTCTTCAACATATTCATTATCAATAATATTGACGAAGTTAAACTTTTAACATACCTTTTTTGTCGCATTACTACAACTATCATTGTAAATATTAATATATGACACATTATTCGAGTCAACGTCACTCTTTTTTTTTATTCCGTAACTCGAAAATGCTTCAAAAAATTCTAACCGTATGTTAATTTGTTATTTACATTCAGCTAAAAGTGACTATTTTTGCGGTCATATGACCAATCGAAGAATGGCGATGACCCTAACCGGTACCAAAAAATCGAGTGTGTGTTAAACATTCGAAACACGAAATAAGATAAGACTTTAAAATTTTGAAATAAAAAAAATATTTTTATTATCATTTTTATGTTTCATACGATAAATTTTATAATCTAATATATATTTAGAGTAATTTTTATGCAAATCAAAAATTCTATTATATATTATTATTAATAGTCATCATAGATGATTTATTAATTATATTTATATGTACCATATATATGTACTTTTAAACAATTTCGAAACGTTTTTAATAAAAAGCATCCTATTTAGATTTTATCATTGCATATTGCAAATCTGTAAGGAAAATACCAATAACTGTTAATTTTTCATTGACATCGCATTCCTGACTCGCAGTTGTCAACACAATGCTTTCGATGACTACAAAGAATTACATACACACACACACAAGTATATGTATATATATATATATATATATATGTGTGTGTGTGTGTGTGTGTGTGTGTGTGTGTGTAGTAGTAGTAGTAGTTATGAATGCAGAAAAGTGCATTCTGTTAGAATTGCCTTCGGTTTACGGTCTGCTTGTCTATCAGGCCATTTTCATGCTAGAAACGAAATCTAGCGAAAGTACGATAAAATTTGACTATGTTTCTTATTTTATTCGAATATTGTACAAATTATTAATAATTATATTGTCGTAGATGTGAAATATCAAACTTGAATGAATGTTTAACTATATTTTTAGACGTAAAAGTTTACAATTGTTTAATTTAAATTATTATAATTTTCATTATTTAAAAAAAGACGCTCGCGTAAAAATTAACGGCTCTATAATACGATTTTACTTAATTAAAATTAATTAATTAATTATATATATATATATATATATATATATATATATATATATATATGTGTGTATATATATATATATATATATATATATATATATATATATATATATATATGTGTATATATATATATATATATATATATATATATATATATATATATATATATATATATTGATACGGGTAAGAGCATCTTGAATGTATTTAAAAAGCGATATATAATTGTAATTTGAACACAAATATTTTTTTAATATATTTGAAATGCGGTAAGAGAGAAAATATATTATTTTTTTATATTATGCTCAAAATTTATTTTATATTTACAAAATTTAAATATTTACCTAGAATTTTCGTAATTTCTAAGAAAATTAATTAATAATCCTAGTATCATAAATATTACGTAACAGGAATCAAAATGCAAAATTTCATTTAATTATGAAAGTATTGTTTGTGTTAATATATAAAACCTTTCCGTTTTATATCTCGTAACTTCTTATAATACAATTATATAAATATATTGTAGATACGATAAAACAAATAAAATATTTTTAAACAATTAAAATAACTTTGTTATATATATTTTATAATTTCATTATTTTTTATTGACTGAGCTGTACATTAAAAAAATAACTGAATCGACAATGTAATTTTATCGTACTTAAAATATCTTGATAATAATATAAATTCTATAAAAGATAAAATTCCAATTAACGAAAATTCTTTAACAAAACAACTAATAAGATAAGACAAACGTAAACTATCCTAATTCTTTTTCCTGTTTTTTTTTTTTTTTTTTTGCAAAACTTACAACATTAATCAACGATAAATGTTGTAAGTCAATGTATTTAAAATAATTACGATTGTTCAACAATTTTTTAGTGTTGAAAAACAAAATTGGACTTTTGAGATAACGGTTGTCACATCCGTTCAAAAAATGATATATGACTGAGTTTCGATAATTAATGCATATTTATGATTTTTTTATAAACGTGTTAACACTGTAATCTGGGTCGATTTGATATATATTTTTTATCCTGATGTCGCAATTTTATTATCTATTTTTTATTTACTATAAATAATATATACGTAGTTCATTTATAAAAGGCGAAAATATAATTTATAATATTAAAAAAATAATAATTTTAGAAATGTAAGTTATTTTATTTTTAATTCAATATAAAATAAAATTGTTGAACGTTTGAATTTATACTAGAGTTATTAATGATAACGATGTTTTTAATACAATTCTTTAGAATTATTATAAAAAAAAAAAAATATTTTTCTCATTAAATAATTTTATTTGTTGACCGATTTACATGTTAATTTTGGAAAAAAGACGATTTAAATTCAAAATTTTATATATAGTAATTTGTTGTCGATTCTATTATCATTTTGTTTTTATTTTCATAAATTACTAAATTTAAGATAATAACAAAAAATTGCATATCATTTAACACTACAACTTTCGGATGAATTCGATTTTAATGAGAGTTTTGCTGTATTACTTTTCTGCAAACTTTCGATGGTTATTTTTTTCCATTTTTTATTAATTTAACCAAAATAACTATTTTTAAAGTATCCAATGGAGCGCAAATTAAAAAAATAAAAAATTAAATTTTGCTTTTGAGTTAAAAGAAAATACATTTAATATCATAATATTTTAAATTTGTTAATCAACGAAAATAATTTCTGAAAAATTATTGCTCTGTTGATTTATTTTATATTAGTTACCCTTACACATTAATTACATCCTATTATCTCAAGTTTATGATTATATCTTATTTGTGGGAGTACAGTACTAATGTGGGTAGTTAACCCATGTACAAAAATGTGATAATGTTTATCAATCATTATGTCTTTATTATATGAATTGACTCAAAAAAAATATTTCATTGATAATTACTAAATGTACTAAAATGGAAAAATGATTTCAAAAAGATTTATAATCTTTTTATTTTGTGATATTTTGATATGATTTGATTTACCATGCAATAGAAATATAAGTACTTTCAGCAAATAATTCATACTAATAAAAATTTGATTACAAAAAAATTATTGTACAAAGTACAAACTATTTCAAATTTATTATAACCATTATAAAAGAATCAAAATAATTTAGAATGTAATTTGAATTAAAAAAAATTAATTAATAGACAAAATTTCATTGTGATAATTTTTTTCCGTCTTTTTCTGATGGATTAATAAATATATTGTATTATCCGATTGAAATATTCGACGAAATATTAAAAAAAAAAATTTTATTCGTAAAAAGAAAAAAACCGTGTCGTTTTTTTACATTGTATTTAATAATGTAACGTCATATGTGAAATTTAATAATTACGTCTAAAATGCCAGATGCGTAATCAATTTGCGATGATCTCAAGAAATTGTTCACATTTAAATTATGTAAAAAGGCCATTCGTACGTTCTGGTTGTTGTTTTTTTCTTTGTAATGAATATTTTTGAATATTGAACGAATGCATAAAACATATTATATTAGAATAAATATTAAAATAAAAAAAAATATTATTAGATAAATTAAAAATTATTTTTTAATAGAAATATAATAAATATATGGCTATTTTAATCTCTTCGTTATATATGTATTATGGTATATTAAAGTGAAATAATATTATGAAACGTATAACAATTTGATAATAATACATATACTTACAAAGATTTAAGTATGTTGTGATTGAGTGTATAATAAATTTATGTAATTATACAATTAAATTATATTATCATAATTTTTTTTTTCATTAATGAACACGATGTGAACTATGATCAATTTTAATTTCAAATAAATAAACAAATAGATACGTTCCATGTAAACATTTATAAAGTCATAAAAAAATATTATGTTTCGTTTTAAAATAGTTAAAATCAATTACACAATTTGAAAACTAGGTGAAATAGAAAAAAACGAACCTAGTAAAAAAAATATTAATATTATAATAATAAAAAATGATATAATTATATCATTTTTTATGAGAATACATATTAAGTTGAATATCTTAAAATATAAATGTCTGAAATAATATCCATTTTACTAAAATTATTACATTTAATAATGATATTCATGAATATATTTCTGTTTAAACGATATTATATTTATAGTTATAATTATTATTATCATTATATTTATTACTTGTCACGTAAATAGATTATTTTTTTTAACGCGACACAATATTGTTGAACGTAAAGACTTCCATTTCCTGTGTTCATTTCCTCTCACTTTTTTTTTATTCAAGACACGTCTGTTTTCAAATATCCAGTTTAAAAAGTTAAAACCTCAATAAATGGAAAAAAATGTGAAAATTACGCATACAAATAAATACGGAAATAAACGTTAAAATAACGCATTGTTCGAATTAAGACCGATTTATTTTTCATTAATTTTCCTCGATCAATATCCAAAATTCTTCGTCGCAGCTAAAAAAGTTAAAAGTTGTTTATTATATATATATATATATATATATATATATATATATATCAGCAGTTCCCAACCTTTTTTCATTAGTGTACCCTTTTAGCTGATTGTCTCCTCAGTGTGTGTACCCCTAATATATATATATATATATATATATATATATATATATATATATATATATATATATATATGTATATATATGTATTTATTAGTGGTCGACAACCTTATCATTTAAAAGAGTCAAATATAGGCAATAAACAATAGAAATTTCTTTTAAAAAGCCTTTTTTTAATTTGGAAAGCTGTATTGTACAAAGTCGAAAGTTTGAGTACATTTTAAATGATCTTTTCTACCTTAAACAATTTTTTGCTAATACATTTAAAATCTTTAAGTTTTTACAATATGAAAATTTGCTAAATAACAAAACGATAAAAACATTTATTTTGAAAGAGGCGTTAGTTCAATAGTGATTGCTTTAAATGGATATAAATCGATAAAGTTTTATTGAGATTTCAATTTTTTTTATTTTATTGCATTCAATTTTATAATAAATTAATTATAAATATATAACAGCGCTTATTCACAGAAGGGAGCGTGAAATACAGCTCATTTTAACTGAGCATCTAAAAATGTGACATTAAAAACCTTAAAATATATTGTCGATGAAAGAATAAATCAGTTTAAAATATCTCAGATGACATTTTTGAGAAAAGATCCATATAAATATTTTATAAAACGACGACGAACGAGGATGCATCATTTAAAATATTGGATTTACTACCAAAACGAGAAACACCAAAAAACTTTAACAATATCAAGTTAGCACCACTAAAAAATAACAACAATAATAATCGTAAATCTAATATAAAAAGAATTTAATAGATTTATTTCATTATGTAGATTATGATTTATTTCATTATATAGATTTATTTCACCTTCATAATATAATTATTTTAAATCCCTCCCGTGTGCGTATTTTATAAAAGTGTATATATTTATTTTTATTTCAAAGGAAATTTACTGAAAAGGAAAAGGAAACGAAAGGAAATTTATTGCAAATTCAAAATGTCATTTCGTTGATTTTGAAAGTGGCATAAGTCATTATTTATTAAATAATGTTAATTATATTAATTGGGATAATAAATTTGAATCCTTTAGAAATCCAAAATCATAAATTGATTGCGTCATCTGTTACCCATATTTCTAAATTTAACCAAGCGCAAATCCTTCAATATCTCGATTTGAACATAAATGGACTTACGCCACTTTCAAAATAAACAGCCTATATATATATATATATATATATATATATATATATATATATATAAATCCTATGTTATTTCTTTTGGCTAAAAATATAATTTTAACTCTTAATATTCAGAATTACTAAAAATATATTAACGTGAATAAATTAAACTAATACAAAAAACATATAAAACAATAAAAACGGAAAATAAGTTATTCTTGTACGTGTTTTTATAGTGATTCATTTTAACAAATCTTTATTTTAAACAATGAAGTAGAACTCTTATATTTTATTTCTTTTCTTGTTCCTTTACAATTTTTATTTTTTTAAAAGAATTTTATTTGTAGAATAAATTTTTATCAACACAACACAAAAAAAACGTGCTAATCAAACCAATATACATCAAAAAAAAAAACAATGTAATAATGTTCCAACTTCCATATTCGCCATACTTGGTCCAGTGCGTATAATAAGAGAACTTTGAATGGTCATTGTTTTACAATCATACTAAATATAATTAAAGTATTTCTTTCAAAAATATTCCAAAAATTGAGTTCAAATATTTTTTTTATATAGAATATATATTTTTTTCGATTATGATGGTTTTAAATGGATAGATTGTTCGATGAAAAAAATATGTCGTTAATTTCATTCATTAATGTGCTTACAAAAATAAAATAAAAAAACAATTGACAATTGAATTGAAAATAAGCGCTAAGGGTAGTTTAGTTTATTTTTATCCCAGACTTACTTGTCAAAAGTGTGGGCGTTGCTCAATGACGCAAAACAACCCCCTTTTTGCCACCTCGACGCAACGCCTTTCCTTCAAATTCAAATAAATTACAAACACCGACATAAAAAACATAAAATTATCTTTAATCATCGTTTATTTCGGTCAAAATTTATGTAACATATTTCAATACGCAAAAATCTATAATTTCGATTATGTAATATATTATAAATGATTTCAATTATAATATGTAATATTAGTGTTAGTGGCTTTATATAGTCTAAATTTAAAAAAAAACATCATTTCAGAAATTTTCTCAAAAAACAACATATTGAGGTATACTGATCTACACAATCGTTTTATCGTTCCGTGTTTATAAGGATTAAAAAAAATTAACTTTAATAATCCGTCGGGCAAGATTGTCAAGTTTGAATAAAAAAAAATAAATAAAAATCAAAGTTTCAGTGACAAAAATGCAAAAATAAGTATTTAAGATAAAATCTCTATTTAAAATTGTAAAGAAAGAATATGGAAATTTGTCACAAAGAAATTAATATATTTAGTTTATTGTCACGCATCAAGTTTTCGCATTAATCTAAATAGTAGCAATTTACCTCTTGAATACAAATAGTTAATTTTATTTAATTGGTGATAATTATTTCAAAAAAAAATAGAAATGAAATAACATTTATTATAACATATATTTTATATTCGTCAATTTATAAATTATATAAAAATAATAGACATTTTTCTGAAGTAGTTTTAATGTGAAAATACGGAATTGTCGCGTGTTTTCTATAGATAAAAACCGCATGCGATTCGTGACAAATTTTTATGTGTGAAAGATATTTTAGCCAATGAAACATTCTAAAAATGCATTATTTCTGCTCCAGTTACTTACATAACCGGCTAATATTATCTGAAAGTGACACTCTTTGCTATAAGGATATAAAATATTTTTCCTGAAAATATTATATATAAAAACAATATCACATACATATATATAGAACATTTCAAAAGAAATATAATCTAAAACAAATCAATTGTTTATTGATAACATATTGAAGTTTATTTTTTTATGTATGCATATTTTAGATAACATAGAATAAAAGGTTAAAGACAACAATTTAAACTATTTAATCGTTATTAAATACAGGTAAAACTAGTTCGTTCATATCTAGTATAATACAAAAAATATATAAGCTTTTGTCATTTTATTATTATCATTCAACGAAATTTCAGTAAAAATATTTACATTTTTATCTATAGTTACAACATATTACTATAATATTATCAATAAAATAATTTTAATAGTCATTGTTATATAAATTATATACATATATACAACGTACAATTGTAGTGTTTCCTATTTAACGTAATTAGATAAAAGATTAATAATAATTAAAATAGGACTAGACAGAGAAAACTATATAAAATATATTTTTTCTCTAATTTTTATAAGCATATTTGGCTTCTTACCGCGAATTCATAAAACATAAATTATAATTTCACTTGTCTATTGTGTTAAAGAGTTATTGACATATTTTAATAGTTTACATGGCCTAAAATCTGATGACAAGTCACGGTCATTTGAAGAATATCGTAAATTTAATCTTCAAAAAAATAAAGGAAAAAAGAACGCCTATAAATCATCTTCACGAAGTATTTTTTCTGACGAAATTATGTCGATGTTACTCACGTTTTTTCCTTCATACTTAATTATAAAAAAAACTGACATTTTGCATTCGTTTATTAAAGAAAAATCGTGCATAAATAAAAAAATACATATTGATGATTTATTGAAAAAACAGATTAAATATTAAATATTAAAATTTTAAACTATTAATGTTTTAAAATTTTTAATACTGTTGATGATTAAAAAAAAATTGTAAAATATAATTTTAATTAATATATTTTGTGAAATTATAAAATTATTAAATTTATATAAATTTTATAATTTACTACAATAAATTAATTATCTGGATTGAGACGAAGTCCTCTTCAATCTTTTAAAAAATTCTTAAGAAGATATTATATATATATATATATATATATATATATATATATAAAGAAAATGATAATATTTATTTTTTAATTTTATCGTATTTATATATGAAGAAATTTAGGAAGAAACAGGTTGCGTTTCAGCGATAGGAAAAACCAGTTCTGAAATATTATAATATCGTATAGTTGTTCATTTACATTTTCCGATAAAAGTCAAAAGTGGATATATTTAATTAACATATTTATTACCAAAAATATTTTTTTTTCTATTGAGTTATTGTTCATCGACATTGACAATTCACAATACTTTATATTACGATATAAATAAAAATAATCAATATTACATTGTATAATAATGTCATAACAATTTATCGTCTTTCACAATATTCATCATTAAATATAAATGCATATAAAATTTTTCAAGGCTAGATCAATATTTATAATATAATTCGTACAGATTTTCGATATTTTTGTATTCATGATAGCAAGAGTTAAATATATTATCTGATTGATAATTATATTATAATAATCAATTTCTTAACAATCTTTAATATTTTTAATTTGAAAAAGATCATCTAACCGGTTTAAAATTTAATTTTTACATTTATATAATGCATTTAAATATTTGATTATAGAATTACATATTCATTTTTGACCTATGAATAATTTTTCATTCATATTAAACATTGTAAAAATATCAACGACAACAATGACGATCGCTCTAATGACAAAATAATAACCTTATTTCTCTGTTGAATTTAGAATTTATTTAAATAAAATTATTACATATTGTAAAATACACAAAAATACCAAATTATATACATGTTTTTTTTTTAAATAACGACAATATTATAAAATTTACACGCATTTTAAAAAAATCTTTAAATAATAGTATTTATCAACAGGAATGCAAAATTTTAACTCAAATATTTTTTTTTATTGATCAATGTTATTTTTTATAATTTAATATATAGAGATTTTATAATTTTAATAAAATAAATAGTTTTAAATATTTATTAATTCTAAAGCATTATATATCACTATGTAATCACAAATTTATAATATAATTTTTAATATAATATTTAAAAACAAAAAAGAGAATTTGTATGTAAATATTAAAATAATATTTCATGTTTTTAACTGAACATTGAATATATTATAATAGATTGTATTAGTGATATAAAAAAACACAATTTTTGGTTATCTATTGTACTTGTACTAAAAAGTACATAATTTAGTATTTTTTTCAATATTTTATATTATTTACAAAAACGAAGATAGAACATAGAGTCATTTGATATTTTACTTATATAGAAAATAATTTAATTTTGGATATATACCATGAACACTTGTATTCATAATATAAACTAAGTACAATTAGTAAAGAGTGAAAGTGAAATACAATCGAAAGTCGACATATTGTATTTGATCCATGAACCGTGTCATTCTCGCATTGAAAATGTGGGAAAATTTGATATTAGAGATTATAATGTTGTTTTTAGATATTTTGTAAATTTTATTTCATAAATATGAACAAAAACGAATTCAGATATTTATTGTATGACGGACTTTATTTTTAAAATTAACATATATATTAGAATGTTTTATAATTTTTTGAAAAAATATATACCTATTTTTTTTAAGTTATAATAAAAAATATTTTCTCTTTCCAGAGATAAAGCTGATTATCAAAATAAAAAGAATTACTGTATACGTTTGTCAATAAAATAGCGCAATAAAAGTTTTTGCTTAAATTTAATTTTCCTTTAATATTTATAATCTGAAAATTATAATCAAATTGTAAAAAACGATGTGCTTTTATAAATATATTTTTATTACGATGAAAATTACCATTGTTTCAAAATTTGCACTATAAACTTTATACCTATCTAACTGTTATTGAAGCGAGAGCGAAGTCTATTAAAATATGTTTTTAAATAAACAAAAATCACTATATATATATATATATATATATATATATATATATATATATATATATATATATATATTTATAATTCATCCAATTAATTATATAAAAATATTTGTGTAAAATGTTTAACGATAAAGCGATCAATTAGAAATAATTGAGAAATTTACGTATCTATTAAAAAAATATTTTATTTTTAAAATTAATTTTTGTATAAAAATATGTAATTTAATCAGTTAAATATAATAAATTTTGAATATTTTTTTAATAATGTGAATCCAAATAGAAACTTTAAAAGGGCATCCATTATGGAATAATAAAATATAATTAATCTTCTGATTATTTGCAATGATTATGCCACTATAAAAAGGTCAAATTTTTCTCATCGAAAAACACCCATACATATATATATATATATATATATATATATATATATATATATATATATATATATATATATATATAAATTTTTAAATTAACAATCGTTTTAAATAAAAATGGCCAAAAATCCTAGTGGCGAAGATATGAACGCGCGGTTCAACGCGCAACTTCGAAAAGAAATACATATATAGAAAACGAATATCATGAGGTCCACTCATAAATTTACAGTTAGCAGAGTTCGAACACCTGTACCAACAAGAGATGGCCTTCGAGTTCGACTTGTTTATAAAATGCCGGCGTTGGAACCTTGAACTTGGCCAGCGAAGATCACTAAAAAAGTCTGACCGATGTCGAAGACTGGCGACCATTTTCATTCTGAACCATCGATATAAATGTGACCGAATATTGTTAGAAAAAAAATCGATCAATAATCACAATATAAATTGTCTGATATTTACAATATATATATATATATAAAATTTAGTATAGTAATTGAAGCAATACGGCTAAAAAGTATTAAGCTTAATATATCTCTCAAAAATGCTTTATATTATATAAATAGACTTAACTTTTGTAAAAGCTTCTCAATCTTATAATATTATAAAACATATCGATATTATATAATTTATATGTAATATTTTCAAAAAATGCGAAATAAATCACGGTCAAGTTGACCGATATTTAGCTTTCTAAAAAATATAATTGATTGTTATCTATTTTTTTTATTGGATTAAATATTTTAATAATGAAAAAAAATGGACTTGTCGGCGCAAATGTTGCAATCTTGGGTGTGGTCAAGCAGGAATGTGTTCGACAAGGTTTCAATGCCGATAGCAAGCTTTTACTTTCTACAATGTTATTATTATATTATTGTGCGCTTTCAAAATAGAAAATATAACATAGACTTATAAACAACACTATGAAATAATTAAGAGCGAAAAAAAATCTCTATCTAAACGACGCGAAATTTATATATATATATATATATATTATTTTTAATATAAGCAAAAAAATATTTATTCTATGTATATTGAATAATATAATCGATTTTTATATATTTTTTTTTATAATGCGTATTTACAACGGTATGAAAATGTAACGCACACTCACTGAAAGGGGGTGGGGGAGGGGCGTTGGCTCTTTAACCATCTTCACGGTTATTCAACTTTCGTAACCGGCGACTCTCATACTTCTATATATCATTGATTAACAACATATTTGCAAATATGTAACGACAATGATCTAGTAGGCCGTATATACGATCTTAAATGTGACCAAAAAAATAAATAAATAAATAAGACAACCGAGATGAAAAAAAATGTATATACATAAAATAAAAGATGGAAACTGGCACGTTGAAAAAAACTAATAAATACAAAACAATGAACTCATTCTTTACCGTTATGCAATAGACGCTGTACGAAATAAACACATTCCATTTTTTTTAACGTATTGATAATGAGGCGTTTTCTATTTATTTATTTATATTGAATTTGTAAAATATGCGTACTTAAAATTGTTATGGTGTAAATGGATCCTTTTTTCAATGTACATTCTAAAAGCTTTTTATTGATTTTTTTTGTAATAATATATAAAAAGAAGATTTTTCAGTTATATACATATATTTTATAATCGAGAAATCGAAATATATTCTGAAAGGAAAAAATAATAATTAAAACTTTCACTACTATATCTGTATAATAAAATTATTAAATTTTATATAAAACATCATTTTAACATAACCGCATATTTATATAATTTAATAGGAAAAAATATCACAAGAATTTTAATGCTCCTCGAAAATCACCAAATATATATATATAATATGTATATATTTTTATTTACCGCTTGTAGAAAAATATTAAAAGTCAATTTTTAAGGCGTCAAATCGATTTTTCTTATATTTGAAAATATGCCGTTATATTGTAAACCACGTTTGGAAATTCTAGGAATGCATTTTACATTGAAATACATAATAATAATAAATGGGGAACATTTATTGAATGATGTGAATCGCTAGTAATTTTTAGAAAGTATGTTAATATCGAGAAATCGACGCAAAATTGGCGATTTTTTTTTGCATTAATCGACAATATTTTTTTATATACATTTATTTATTTTTTTAATTATAAAATAGTTTTATATATTATAACGGTTAACAGAATTATAATTGGAAAAAGAACCAAAGATAAATATAAAACAGACATTTAAAGAATTATAAAATTATGATTGTATGGCGTTAATTTAATTAATAATTCCGTTATTACAAAGTCTTGGTTTATAACAAGAAAAAAGTATTTAATTACAGTTTTCAATAATAAAATATGACATTTTTTCATCCAGAAAGTGCTCTTATATAACAGCATATTACTGATAAAATTTTGACTGCTACATATTTTTAATCTTATTTCATATACTTTTTCGGATTAACGGGTCTATAATATAATTTCTTAAAAATTCATTAAGATTCTAATAAAAATGATTTGTGTGAATGCGATATTTTTTAATCAGTAATATTTATATTAATTTTTGTTTTTTTTTTTTTTTGGGAGCATTCAATGAAATGATTTTATTTTTTTTATATAGAATTATTAATGAATATATTATAAACATAAAAAAGTACATTTGTGATACGTATATTTTATAAAATATTTGGAAAATCGACATTCATACGATAAAATTGTGATCACAATAAGCGATTAATGTTCGAGATGATAAAATTAAATATTCATTCAAGATCATGGCCGTACATTCACACCGTGAGGCGCCTCTCGCCAACGAAGAATTCCACTCAATGTTATGGACAAATTCTGTTCTGGACGTGATGCAATTATTATAAAATCGCAGTTTCTCAAATAATTCAAACAAATTCAAAATAAAAATTAGAGTTAATTATATCGTTATAAAAGAAGATTTTATCAATACAAAACATTATGTATGCGAATGTTACTTTAAATTTTAAGAAAATATACACATATGAAATAAATAATTTTAACATTATTTAGATTAACGTTTTAATATATAAATCGAACAATTCATGAATCTAAAAATTCAGATAATTTCGTTATCATCCGTTGTGACGACTGTAATTTTTTATAATTTCACGCTTAAACGCGCTAAGGTATCTTTATATAATTTAACTATATATATATATATTTATATATATATATATATATATATATATATATATATATATTATATTTATTTATTTATCAGAAAAATAATAGTATAATATGAATAATTTTCACTGCAAAAAAAAACAATATATACATACATAAAAATGAATAGAAAAAAACGACATAATTGCACCGATAAGGTAAATGTTTCTGACAACGTGAAGCAATGTCCGTTCTACATTGAAATATATATTTTTTAATTATTTGGCATCGATGAAACATATTAATAGTTTATGTTAAATGTAATTTATTTATATATATATATATATATATATATATATATATATATATATATATATATATATATTAATAAAAAATGACAGTTTTAAAAATTCTAAATTGACATTTTTTTTAAATGCGCATTTTATTCATATATTTTTTTTTTGCTAATAATCAAAATGTCATCAATTACAAATTTGTATATAAAAAAAATCCGATTCATCAGCGTTAAAATAATGACAATGTATTTAGTTCAGTGATAGTTTGTACGCTGTTTTATTCGCGTGTAGGCGTCGAGTCGTGGGTTCGAATTCGCGTTATCATTCTCGCATATGTATTGCTTTTATTCGTAATTTACATGAAAAGTTTGATGTTGTGTCGAATTTTTGGATAATAATTAATATTTAAAATTTAACTTAGAAGATCGACCGTTGATTTATTTATAATATTTTTTTTCTATGAAATTTAGAAAGCAATTTGGTTCATTTTAGTTGCTTCTAAAACAGCGGGATTTTTAGAATCAGTAACATGCATTTTTTTAATAAAACATGATAATGTCGAAGAAAATTAAATTTGTCACTCATATATTCCCAATAATGTGAATGCACTTTTGTCGTTTCCGTATTTGGGAATACATTTTATGGGTAGCTTGTTGATCAGCAGACTGTGACCAAATGGTTTTCATTAGCAGACTATATATTGTAAAATATATTATAAAATATTATAAATATACCAAAAAACATTTTTAATTATAAAGCTTTAAAATATATTTAATACAATTCAAATAGATATTTAAATAAAACATACCATAAAATAATTTATAACTCATATTAATAAATGAAAAAAAATAATATTCAACTAGTACTGAAACATTATAAAACACTCCATTAAATTTTGTATTTTTCATAACAATGAATTCATTATATTTGTTAACAGGCAATGCAAGAAGCTCTGGATGACGAAGCAGATATGCAAGAATGGTTCTCAAAAGATGCCAAATACACAGTGATTTTACACGATCGTCTAATGACAGATGCAGCCTTCGGTCCAGCTCCAATTAAAACAGAACATTCTTACAGTTTAAATTCAGATGTTGATTCGACACCGAATTCACCATCCGGTATGCAGACAAAAGTAGACGGTCAGTAATTTCTGTCGAATTAATTATATATTTTTTTTTATCTTGAGTAATATTACAATTCATTGAAATTATTATTGCAACATACAAGCAGATATTAATTATTTTCTTAAAAATAACTCTAAATATTTATTATTGGCGTTTCAGATATGGAAGATGAATGTTATCCAGCTATGCCCTTACAAAACACATGGAATCGTCAACGAGAATGCACATCTCCAATACAGCCATCGAGTCCTTCGCCACCACCCACACCATCAGTTAAACAAGAACCTATAAGTAGACCATGCTCTCCAGAATGTTTAACATCACCATCATCTTCACCTTCAGAATCACCAGCACACGACAATAGCAATTTACATTCTATTGACTACGTTATAGATCATACAGTAAAAGTCTTATTTTTTTTTCTTTTTTACTTATATAAAATAATCAATTTTTATATTTAATTTTATATTATTTACAGACTGGAAGTATTCATGTACCACAAAGTTCACTTAGAAGAGGTACACAATTGTTACTTGGTGGACAAACATTATCCACATTACCTAAATTAAGTATAAAAGTAGAACCAAACACATCCAGTGAGTTTAACATTATAATACATTACTAGATCAAATCTGCATAGATCATATTTGTTTCTAAAATAAAATAAAAATATTTCAGCATTTGGATTACCACCTACTCCTCCATCATCTTTATCAAGTGAAGATAGCGAAGGAGCATTATCACCTTCGAGAGCAGCTCCGTCACCTCCTCCAAGCTCCCGTCGGATTACCACATCACAAATATATTCACCACAAAATGCTCGTCAGCCTATTCATACATCTCTCATCAGTTCACAACCAGTACGACAATTTCAATATATTACATATATTGAATGTTAGAAACATAATTCAAATAAATTGCTTTTGCATTTATAGAAAGGTTCGACAGGAACATTAGTGCTTACTGATGAAGAAAAACGCACATTAATGGCTGAAGGATATCCAGTACCTACACGTCTACCTTTAACTAAATCAGAAGAAAAATCTTTAAAGAAAATTAGACGTAAAATTAAAAATAAGGTATATGCAATGCAATTTTCAACAAACCTATATAATATTATATATGATTAATTACTTTAAAAAAGATAATATAAGAACAGTAATTAATAAAGATATTAGATGCCACAAATGACCTTCACTTCCAAGAAACAATAATCGATATCTACTAAATACATAAAAATTACATTTTCAACAGTATTAATTTTGATTGTTAAAATAAATTTATAATGGAGCCTGTTTACATAACAGTAGCTTTAAAATATCTTTTTATGTGAATTATAAATTTTGTTATCATTTTATTTTCAGATATCAGCACAAGAAAGTAGGCGTAAAAAGAAAGAATACATGGATCAATTAGAGAGAAAAGTTGAAATTCTTCTGGAAGAAAATTCCGATTATCGCAAAAGGGTGGAGACTTTAGAACAAGCGAATGCCACACTCTTAAACCAACTGGCCACCCTTCAAGCGACGGTGGCGAAATTGAACAGAAAGTGAACTGTATCCAGAACTGACTTATATATGATTGTATTATAAATATAAATGATAAACAGAAGCGTTGAGCTCTCATAAATTTAATCTATAAAAGTGAAAATATATTGAACGTTTGTTCGTTTAATGTTTTCCAACATATATTTATTTTTTTTTTTTGTTACAATATAACAAAAAAAATAATTTATATACATTTCTAACTCGGATATAAAAGTCTATTTCAATCTAAATTAATATTTATAAAAAAATCTATATATTAAAAATAAATTATTTAATGTCAAACAGTCATATCGATTACGAAAAGATAGTGAAATATATGCATAAATAGATTTGTAAACACGTTTCAGAATTATTGGTTTTTTTTTTTAATAAATATTATTATTATTATTATATAAATATAAGTAAAACTGCGTGAAAAAATATATTTACGATATTATATATGTAAGCAAATGTACGTACGATTTCGTACATGGGTCCACCATTTGTAATAAGATTGCAGGATTCTGATTGACTATTATATATGCAATCAAAATCTTCTTTTTTTTATGGCTACATGAATGAACAGAAATAAATTTTACATTATGTATATTCCTATGGAAAATATATTATGTATAAATAAAAATTGCATAGCACCTTTAGTGTCTTCCACTCTAAGATTAAATAAATATGTATACATTTATATGCACTAAAATTTAACAAAGACGATTACAAAAATTATAGTTGTAGCTGTCTATATCAGTTCTGTTAACAATAGAAAATAATGGTTTTTCTGATATTCAAAAATGCGCTCGTAAAATAAACTATTTCAATATATATATATATATATATATATATATATATATATATATATATATATATATATATATATATATATATATCTAAAATGACTTTCGTGGAGTTAAAAAACAAATAAATAAACATACAAAACAAATTCAGATAATAACATATAAAATATCAAATTAATTAAAAAATCCAATTTAAACATAAAATTTCTTGAACATTTCATTTTCTCCAAAAATAAAATTGCCTGAATGATTGTAAATTGATTGGAAATATATGAAGATTTAGATATAGATTTGAGATTAAATCTTGTAATAAAAATTGAAATTACTGACATTCTTATAGACTAATATCATTTTTAAATAAAATAATATTATTTGTAGCTAACGAAATCAATTTGAAATATATTTGATTGGTCTTAAAATCTTTAAGTATTTTCATAAAACACCAAATTGTATAAAATTATTTTTTTGATAATATATACATAAAAAATTTTTGTTTGAAATTTCATCACTTTATAAAAACATTTTGAACATTCTTTCATAAAAGCTTTTTCCATTAAATCATTCCCATAAACATCTCAATTATAGTTTTAGTTCAAAATTTAAAACCAACTTCACTACTGTAATATTGTTAGAAAATTTAAGATCTGACCTAATAATATATATTTAACTTGCAAAAATCTATGTCTTCAAAATAAATAATTTATTTTGGTTTTTATCGATGATATTGAGACTAAAAAATAGTAGTACCTTATAAAACAACGTAATAATCACTGACAAGTGTATATATTTGTATGCATTTTATTGATTTGTACTATAAATGAAATATATATGTGTCATATTTTATACTGTAATAATTTGCATTCAAAAGAAATGTAACATTTTAAAGACTAATATTTATATCTAATTATATTGAAATTTGCATTTTTTATATGAAATATATTTATAAAATATAAAATTCCTCAAGTGTTCTTGTGTGCTATGGCAGTTTTCAAAATGGCGAATGTTTTAATAGTTAAAAAAAAGTCAGATATTTTATAACTTAATGCATTTAGTAGTACAAATTGTTTTATTTATATATTTTATTATTCTCATTGAAATGTGCAATCTTTAAGTACGATTATGAAATAAAAAGTTTTATTATTTTTTTATCGTTCATATGTAATATTTATTTATCAATATTATATTCGTTATATGGGTATTTTATTATGTTATAAAATATCTATCGATAAATGTCTTTTTTTTTGTTCCTATAAGTAATTTAATTATGGATATCATTTCTTTATATATGAAAACAAACATAAACAATGTGGTTCATTTATAAATATCCGTCCACATAAAACTATCAGTTAATAAATATGTACTTGAATAATTATAGTCAGTCACTAATTGACAGATAATTTCGAGATAATTTTTTAAGAATATTTATATGATATAATAATCTTCCCCTATAATTGAACAAAACAAAGATGATCCTCGATTTATAAACAATATTGAAAATATTAAAAGTTGAAAGTAATTATTTGGTATATTAATAAACTTATATAAATTACATTTATTTCTCAAAAGATCATGCATTTTTATTGACGAATAATAAAAATGATTTTTATTTTGATATATTATTAAAAAAAGTATAGAAAAGCAAAACCTTTAATCCTGAAGTATTAAAAATTTCAAAATCTGAATATGTGAAAATTCCTTATATGACTTTCTTGTGTTTGATACGATAAAATTTTATTTTGAAAGAATAAAAATAATTATTACAATAATTGATATAATATTATTGTAAAATAATCAAAATTCTATCGTAAAAATAACTAATATAATCGAGTAAATTGAGGATTATTTGTTTTATACACTGAATAAAAGAAAATTAAACTGAATGAGACTTACAATTTACCATAATTTTTATATTGTTTATAAACGTCGTAAATTAATTAAAATAGTATTTAATATATTTTAATTAAAATTTGTAATATATTATATGATATATAGTCAAACTGGTAATAATATTTTCAAAATTTCAATATTAAAAGTGCCAATATAAAAATGTGTTTCTTGATATTTTTTGAATATAATATAATTGTTTTAAACTAAAAGAACCAAATTTAGCAATTCTTACAAAATAAAGTTACATTGAATGATGTTTTGCGATTTCAGATCATATTTTATTATAATGAATTGTGAAATTCATTAAAATTATTATTAATTTTTGAACTAATACATATTTTTGACATTACAATGACTATTTATATACATCATAAATTGTAGAAAAAAAAACTTATTTTTATAGTTCAAAAGTGAATATCAAAGTTTAATATATCGTTAATATAATTTAATGGGGCATTCCATTTCTTGTGTGTGTGTGTGTGTGTGTGTGTGCGCGCGCATGTGTGTATGTACATTTTAAAAAAGAAATACGAGCATCATTTTATTAGCTAATAATAATATCAACACTAAAAAAATCATCTGAGCATCCTTATTAGAATAGAAAAAAAATAAAAACTTCAAAGTTACCACATTAAAATAAAATTATTTATATTCGGCAAACATTGATCAATTGATTATTGAAATATGTCTATATTATAGAGATAATTTAATTATTTATTATGTGAAATTCTCGAACATTCGCAATATAGGGGTGAAACGTGTTAAACAAATTTGGAATATAGCGATTATATTCCCAGAGAAAATAAATTGGTTTTATATATATATAAATAATTTAATTGCGTGATAATTAAGAATATATTATATAAGTGTGGTGTTGCATATATTTTTATTAATTTAATAATTGTCATACAGAGAGAAAATTATTATGGCGTGTTTTTTTTGTATTAGCATTATGAAGTTTAAGTGAAATTCAAATGGAAAAATTCACTGTTGTATTTTTTATGTATTAAAAATACATGTATATTTTTAATGGTGGGAGCACAATGTGTTTATATTGTTTTTAAAAAAATCTTTATACAAAATGTTTCCAAAGTGGTTATTGTATTATAAAAAAAAATATTTAAAATAAAAAATAACACTGGTTACATTTTGCATGATATGATCACGATTAATGGAAGTTTGGCTTAACAAAATAACATAATTGTAAATTTGTGTGGGCAAAAACAAATCTGTCAGGCAATTTATAAAACTTTCTGTCAATAAAAGTCAGTTACAGTGCAAATATATTTATATTATTTTCATTTTATACATATATATATATATGTATATATCAATATATTCCTACCTAAGTATATCCATTCCTGGTATAATACTTTCACATATGGACAATCAATTATGCATATAGATGGGTACGTAAATAAAAATAATCATAAGGAAATAAAAGCCCATTTCATAGAATTAATAATATTTTTTCTCATTTTTAGGGATTGAAAATCTGATTTCATTTGTAGATAAAATATATTTGTGATTCATCTCAAAAATGTTGCTATTATATCTTTCAATAAAATCTATATTAAATCTAATAGACTAATATCTGATATTTTTTTATGTAAAAAGTTCCTAGAGAATTTAGACGTTTTACTTATATAATAAAGTTCCAAACTCCACTATTTATATTTCAAAAAAATTATTTTTTTTTAATTAATAAATTACAAAAAAATATAAGATAAGCGTTAAGATTAAAATACGTTTCTTCAAAACAGGATTCCATATTTTTAAGACACAATTATATAAAGATATAATAAATAAATACGAAAGTATAATACATAACTGGGACTTTGCTTCAGTAATATTTTTAACTCCCTTTCGTATTCTGAAATCAATATTTAAAGATTTTTAAATTTGTTTTAGAATCATTCTTTTCTTTATAAAATTACTAAATATACTCTTAGTAAACTGTTGTTTCGACACATATCGTTTTTTAAATCATTATATGATGATAAAGAATTTTGATCTCATGAATTTCTAATTAATGGACTTTTATTATAAAATTATCAAAACCGTAAACAAGACATGGAATAAACATATTTAACACAAATTTAATAATAAATTATAATTTCGAATTATAAGTTAAAACGTGGGTGAATTAATTTAAAAAATAACTTAAAACTAATAAAATAATATAAATAAATGCTAAAAATACAAGATATAATGAAACTTAAAAAATACGATATCACAGAAAACTTTCAATTGGACATAATTTTAGTAATGTTTCAAGTCATATTTTAGTCACATAGGCACTAAAGCCTTGGTTTATATATATATATATATATATATATATGTGTGTGTGTGTGTGTGTGTGTGTGTGTGTTTGACCACATATATATAAACCATTTCTTATACACATTTATATATATATATATATATATATATATATATATATATATATATATAATCTTTAATTTAGAGAAAATTAAAAATTGATATGTTTTTTCGTTTTAATTGAATAAAATAATTTAAATTTAGTGTTTTTTTTTTAAAAGAATATATTATCTACAGACTCTTCTAATAAAAATAAAGAATTAATAATTTTTGTAGAAAAGTAGTTTAAATAATAAATTCTGCTTTATTTCCAATTCCACTTTTAGTATGATGAAAATAATATATGATATACGAATTATGTTACACCTATTTTTTAAAAATGCATTCATAGTGTAGAAAGTAGTTTAAGTGTATTTGATTTTATATAAAGTTGCGGCAAAAACATAAAAGTAATAAAACAAAATGAAACTATTTCAAAATTTCCAATATTAAAATACAATACATATAACCAGATAAGGCAGCTTGTTACATAAGAAATACATTTCATAAACGATCACTTCAGAATAGGTTTTACTTTGAAGGAAATATAACTTCAAATAGCTTCACATTATAAAAGTTGAAAAATACAATATTATTGACATTTTATAAATATTAGTTATACATAAAACACTCTGACCTTTGAAACTGTAATTAAAAGATCACCATCAAAGAATTTGGTTTCGATTACGACATTGCCACTAAAATAATAAAAAAAAACATTATAAGTATAAAAATCAATAAGAACTACATAAAATAATAAAAATCATACTTCAACACGTTTGCAGGCATCATTTGAGATTCTGGAGCTGATTCAATTACAGACTGCCAAGTGTTTGTTGAATTTGGTATTACAAATCCAAATTCAAAAAACCATTCTTCCATACAACGGCCTTTAAATAATACTTTCTGTAAAAAGTATACAAATAATATAAAAAAGAAACAAAAAAAAGAAACAGCAAAGTAAAATAACACACCTGCTCCAGCCTAAATTGTTCCATTGACTCGATTGACGTAAAATTCATTTCACGCGAAACTATTCTACACTTCAAAATTTTTTTTGGTACTCTCGCCTCGTGTTCAACGTCAGGTGATGATAAATCTACATTATTTTGCCATAATATTTTACCTACGAACACACAAAAAATAACGTAATAAAATAATTAATAAATCTATAAATAACTTTTAAGTAATGGTTTCTATTAATTTAACACGTAAGTATATGTATATATGTGTATAAATATATATATATATATATATATATATATATATATATATATATATATATATATCTACAAGCAGGTAAAAGGATATTACTGAGGATTAAGCTTAAAGTTTTCATTTATAAATTGCTTTAAGAAATCAAGTACGTGTGTACTAATAAAGAAAAATAAAATAAATGATGATGTTTTATTTCATCATTTCAATATTCTATATATCAGTATCAGTAATCATGGTACATTTTAATATCAAAAAACGCATCACATTTTAACAAAGATGCAACAAATCTGAAATATTATAAATACCTGTATCACCATCGCGTAAATTCATCCAATTGCTGTAAATATAGAAAAAAGATATCAAAATATCATAGAATAATGAAATATGAATCAAATTTAAATAAAATGATGTACACTTGAAATCCTTTCATTATATTTTCAACTCTGTCTTCAGTCATTTTATGTAAATATTTTTCAGTGCTAATTAAAATAAAATTTAAAAAAATCACTTATTTTATTACAGAAAAAGTTATGGTAATAAAAGAAAGCGCGAGTTTTGTTTAGAGAAATGTCATGCCGATTTCGAGTTAAATAACATTAATATCGGCCATAGTTGCGAGTAATTAAATTTAATAATAATGATTATATTTCACAGGTGCTACAGTTAATAAAATAATACATGAAATTAAATTATATACTTGTCTAACAATATAAATATATTACACCGTAGAAAAAATATATAATTATAATTAAAACAAATATTTTTATAGATAATTATTTTAAATTCAAATAATGTGTTGTTAAAAATATTATTTATTTTAAGCAAGAACATTTTCAATTCTAATGGTTAATATTTTTCAAAATAAAAGCAAATTTTTAGTAATAGTGAAAATTATATTAAAAATAAATTAATTACTTCTCAAATATTATAATTTATGGAAGAGAATTAAAAATATTATTTTATTATGAAAGAGTATCAAAAATTTTAAATTTATATTATTAATTATTTATTTTATATAAATGTATATATTTTGTTTACCACAAAAATTAGTCAATAGGATTAAAATTTTGCCACCGTGCCTCAATAATCTTTATAATATAAAAAGATCAGGTTGTCTTTTTTTACTTTTTGTTTTTTCATTTCATTATTATAACTTTATATCCATTGTATAGTGTTGTATCATAAAATAAACAAAGTGTTTAAACTGTTTAAAATATTTATTTTTAATATTTAAAAAAAAATGTTTTTCTTTATTGAAGATGCCTTAAACAAAGAACATTTATATTATATCGCGAGCGCTTTACACAATTATCACAGGTCTGTCTTTGTTTCTGACAGATTACTTGGTGATGGCTCGCGAAGTGTGTTGTGTATCGCAATACTATACCCAGCTAGCCAACCTTATATCTGTGTACGACTCTAATGGACTATGACATTCGTGCGATTAAAATCGTTTTAACGAACTGCTCCATTAGTTGCTTGAAATGCTTGTGTCATCTGGCGCTCTGAGACGAGTTAATTTATTAGTTTGTCGTTTTCTTTAAAATGAATGTTTCAGTCGAATTGGACATTTACTTTTGAAAAATATTCATTATTGACAGTTTGTCAGAATTGCCACAACATAAAAGAATATAAAGATTGCGCATGCGCAATTACGACCATTACGACCGGCAACCGGCGGCCGGCGATCGTCATATTGGTTACGATGGGGTGTACCGTTTAAGCTGGTCGGTAATCAGTAAAGTCCGAGCATGGCGGGTAATTTTTGGCAGAGTTCTCATCATCAACAATGGATCCTAGACAAACAGGATTTAGTGCGCGATCGTCAGCACGATTTAGGCATTTTAAGCGAGGAGGAGTACCAGAAGATTTTCAATTTTTTCGCTAGCCTCATTCAAGTTTTAGGTGAACAGTTGAAGTTGCGACAACAAGTGATCGCGACGGCGACCGTTTACTTCAAACGTTTCTATGCGCGAAACTCTCTTAAATGCATCGATCCGCTACTATTGGCGCCCACCTGTATTTTTCTTTCGTCCAAAGTTGAAGAGTTCGGTGTTATTTCTAATTCGCGTCTGATAACCACTTGTCAGACCGTTGTCAAAAACAAGTTCGGTTATGCGTATGGCCAGCAAGAATTCCCCTATCGGACTAATCATATACTCGAATGTGAGTTTTATTTGCTTGAAAATCTCGACTGTTGCCTCATCGTTTATCAGCCGTATCGTCCCCTTCTTCTTTTCGTTCAGGACATCGGCACCGAGGATCAACTTTTAACTGTCGCCTGGAGAATCGTCAACGACTCTCTCAGAACTGACGTCTGTCTTTTGTATCCTCCTTATCAAGTCGGTTCAATATTCTCTTCTACATTATTTTGTTGTTCAATATCTTTTAAATATAAATAAATATTTTTCTAGATCGCCATCGGATGTTTACACATTGCGTGTGTTATATTACAGAAAGAACTAAAGAATTGGTTTGCAGAGTTAAACGTGGATATGGAAAAAGTATAAATAGTTTAATATTCACGTAGTACAATTATTTTAACTTTCTTATATAATATGTATTATTTCGTAATATGCTATATTATGTTAGGAATAGCTTCTTTCGTTTCAAAATATATTATTTTTATTTATATATTTGAAATTGAAATATGCGAATTGAATTATACTTAAATTTTGTTCATAGTGTTAATGTTTGTATTCATTTCTCATTTCAGGTTCAAGAAATAGTTCGTTCGATAACAAACTGGTATGAAATGCTACGAAGCTATGATGAAAAAAAAGAAATTCAAGGACTTTTAGCAAAAATGCCTAAACCAAAGCCCGCTCCCCAACGGTGAAAGAGATGATTGGCCATTTAATTTTTTCAGTATTATTTAGAATTTATCTTAAAAATTCTAATTTTCAATTTACACTTAATTACGTAAAAATAAGAAAATGACTATAATTTTCCCCATAAAAAAAGTATTTTTAACGTCTATTTTTATGTAAAACTCATAGCTTCCATTAACGTAGTTATCGCTTTGGATGAGCGATGATTGATTTACTAGACATTACCTAATTTCAAAATTAAAATCACGACTTCATTAGTCGCCGAAAAATGAAATTATGAATCTTCATTCCGAATTAATGTATATATTGTGACTAGAATAAAAATATATTTTATTAAATTATATAGCTTATCTTATTTAATTTGAATAAAAATTGTGGAAATATTTCGACATGTAGATTTATTTTCTATATATCAAAATACTACTACTTTTTTTCTTTTTATTTCCCAACACCAAGTATTTCTTTCAAATAATTTATTTTTAGTATATTTAATAATTATTTTTAACATGAATAAAAAACTAATTATTTTTGTGAACAATTTCATATTTGTAATCAAAACTTTAGGAAGATTTATGTATCCTACTACTAAAGAAATCGAAAAAAAGTTAATTTTATTACATAGAAATTAAAGTATTTTATTTTTTATTATCGTTAAAATATTTGAAAATAAAACTATCCAAATTTTATGTACAAACATATTTATTAAAAGCAGTAAATGACTAAATGTTTCCAAATGAAACATTTGATTCAAAAAATATTAAAATAAGAAAAATGTGTTTTTTGTATTGTGGACAAATTAACATGTAATAGTTTTCAATTCTTCAAAAAAATATTCTAACAAGGTTACTGTGGTAATTTGAAAATATTTATTTTTACAACCCGATTTGTCATGATTATAATTTTAATTTGAAGAAATAAAAAGTCAAATTTTATTGTAAAATAACTTAAGATCATATGTTTTGCAATTAACTGTAAACAAAAATCAAGACATGAAGTTATTTCTTATTTGCTACCTTTAATCTATAAAATATCTTGTTTTTGGATTTGGAGAATTATAGAAAATCAGTATCGCGTTAAATTATGCTTATATAATTTTGGCTAGAGTAATTTTACCGATTTTTTTTGTTAATAATAATCTTATTTCTATTGTAAAATATCAAATATTTCATTTGCAGACATCTAATACTTATTGCTGATTGATAATAATGTAGAAAACAATATCGAAGTTTTTTTCCAATAATCTCGTCTATATAGTTACTATTTGAAATCTTCAAGTTGAATTTTATTCGACGATGTTAATTTGATTATAAATATTTGGATTCGCCTCTTGAAAATCTTGAGTCTAAATGTTGGGCTTTTTTAATGATTGCATTTTTTTGAGCCTCGTCAAATCGGTTTGCTTGTAAATCAACATTTCGATCGAAAGGTCGCCTTGCTGATTCCATATCATCTTTCTCTTCTTTCTGCAATTATCCAGATCATCATTTTTATATATGAAAAGTTTACACATTAGAAATATTTTAGTTCGATATAAAAAAAATGGAATCTATATTAATACCTTTTTTTTCTTTAGTTTCTTTTTATGAATATCCAACAAACTATCTTTTCGTTTTTTCTTCTTCTTATACTCCCTAAAAAATAATTGAAAATCATTTCCTTACATGTTAAATATATTGATCGGAATTAAAAAAAATAGTGTCTAAATAAATAATAACCTGGCAATTGCTTCTTGTTCAGCATCTCTTTTTTTGATAAATTCATGTTCGGCATGTTTTAATAGATTATGATTATCTGATTCTTTATCATTAATATCTACCCCTAGCGCTTTAAGAGCCTTTTCTTGTGGTGTATCAGTCCACTCAGATCTAAATTTATATGCAAATAATATATGACAATTATAATAATATGCAAATTTAAATGACAATCTATTGTATTAGAATTATGTATGTATTACCTATCACTAAAATCAGGGCCTTCTCGCGTTTTAAATTGCCTCGAAGATAAACCCAAGTTTTTAGCTTTGGCCTCTGGTAATTTTAACATCCATTCTTCTCTAGTTACTCTTTGAGTTGTATCAGAACTATCTTCCAAAGAATTTAATTTCATCATTAATGCTCTTTCTTCTAAATGTTTATGTGATTCTAATCTCATTTCCGAATCTTTAGGTAAAGGGCCATATACATCTTCGTTATCAGAACTTTCATTTTCATCACTTTTTGAATATGTGTCTATATTTTTTGTATGTTCTAATAATTTTTGTCTCATATCGGCAGGCAAATTTGGACCTACAAAATAAAAAATGAGTTACAATCATCAAAAAATTTTAAATAGGTAACTGCAATAGCTTTATCAATATATTGGCTTAGTGTTTTGAAATATAACTCGTATTTCTGATTTTCAATAATATATTTTCTTTTCTCAAAGTAATATCTAATAATTATAAAAAGAAAACTATTATATAAATGTGCAGAATATAAAATCTACAATTTATTTCTTTTCCATAACTATATAAATCTCTAAAAAAATAAGTATATATTTATATATTAATAAAAATGTACCAATATCCCTTTTATAAGTAGAATTTTTTAGCATATGAGGAGGAAGAGCAGGTCCTTCCGCTTTATTATTATCTATAATGTCCTTATTTTTTGTCGTACGAGGTGGTAAAGTTGGTCCTAAAACTTTATTTTCAGATGTTTCGCTTAATTTTGATGAAAGCTGTTCTCGTAAATCAGGCATATGGGATTTTTTTTCAAGATAATTTTGATTTATATTGTATGATTCATCGCCTGTATTATCAAATGACTTTTCATCGGAATCACTAAATATTTCACCTTCTTCGTTTGATTCATTTTCATTTCTTTTTGTTCTTTTTTGAAATTGTTTTGACGATTCACATTCGTTCAACTCACATGTTTCATCATTTGAAAGATTTGATCTTAAACATAAATTGTTACTGTCAATAATATATTTTTCATCTTTAAGCATTTTTAACGATTTATGTGTCCGTTTTTTCTCCTTATGTTTAGATTTCTTTTTTCTTTTAGTTTTTTTCAGCTCTTCTTCCATTATGTAAATTCGTTCTTTAATAGCATTATCATCTTCTGAAGTACTGGATATAGATATTGAATCTTTATTTTTTAACACTGTTGTATCGTAAGTATCACTTGTCATATTATAATAGGATATAGGTTTTTCCCCAGCACTGTCTTCACCTATTGACAATCTTATTTCATCTTTCATTATATTTTCATCTTTTTTAGTGCGTTTTTCATTACGTAAGTATTCCTTATCATTCTTTGAATGATTTCTTTCATGTCTATCAGAATATAATTTGTCTCTTTGATTTTCATCTAGAGATCTAAAATCAGAGGTTTCAAAGGTTTTAGGGATTTTATAATTTTCAGAAAGCTTATCGCAATTTTCTTGAAATAAATCAGTATTATGACTCACATGAAGATCTATTTCCTTTAGATCTTTTTCTGAATATCTACGTATCGATTTATTTTTATGAATATCTGAATATTTGTTTTTGGAACTGTCATCTAAGCTATGGTAGTTTTTACTTCTTTCATTATTATATTTTAGAGAAGTATTAGAAGAGTACTTTAATTTTTCTTGGGAGTGTTTATCGTGTAAATCTTGTTTTTCTCTACTTTTATCAGTGCGCTGTTTTTCACAAGAACTAGATTTATCTCTATTTCTTTTGTCTCTATCATAATTGGAAAATCGGTGGCTGGAGTTATAGGTAGATTTAGATCTATCTTTTGAATGTCTTCTATATCGGACAGGCGATTTATTTCTTAATGGGGAATTTCTTCGGTTGGAATATTTTCTCTCGTTTATATATTCTTTATTTTTGTGGATATGGTTATCTGTTGGTCGCCTTGTAGAATCTGTTTTAAAACGAATTCCAGAATCAGAATCAGACGTCGAGTCGTCAGACAACATTTCTCTGTAAATAAAATTTCAATTCGTATTTAGTTGTGAAATGAAAATATAATATTTTTAAAACAAAACTTGTATAATTAATTTTAAAACCATTAAGAAATTAATTAAAATCCAAATAATTTTTCAAAATTGAAAACATAAAGATGGCGTATTAAAATATATTAAATTTATAATACATGAGTTTAATTGAAATATATTATTTAAGAATCGCGCTCAAAACTAATATTGAAATTATGTATATTTAAAGTTCACATTACTTAAAGAACAACCAAATGATTGCAGGAAAAGTGAAAAATCAGCACTAAAACAGAAATCAAAAAAATGTTAACTATTTAATTAACTAACAATCTTAGCAAAATTATTAATTTCTAATCTGATTTTTACTTCAATTAAAAAGTAATAAGTATCGTTTATTCAAACGTAAAATTTAAATTAAATTAAATACGTTTATCTATAAATGTTTATATACTTTTTATTTATGATAAAACGAAAATACATTTATATTTTTAAAAATTCAATTAATTATGTTTTTTACAAGCTGTATTTTGGATTAAGTAAAATTAGCAGATGCATAAAAAGCTTATTTACATACTTATTTGTGAAAGAAAAATGTTTAGGTACAAATATAAAGAGTATAATTTGTGTCTAAAAAGTAAGAGTACAGCATTTAAAAGTAATTTAAATCACGCAGGTACAGCACATATATTTTTTCTAAATTAGCAACATTGATAGATATGAGACAAATTTTATGTCAAGACATTTATTACTTAAGTCTGATCATATTGAGTAAAGAAGTTGGGTTAAATTTTGTTTCTGGAATGAAATTTCAGGTGCAAAAATATTCTGGATGTTGCAAAAAGCCACGCTTTGTTAGAAAGGAATGTTTACAAATGGTATAAAGGAATATATTTTTTTTATCACTTATTCTTTTTTCAGCCCATCTAGATAATTTATTTATCTGGCCTCGTAATTTATTTATTTTATCCAATTTATTTATTTTATCCTATTTAAAAGTTTCGTCCAATCTGATGTAAAAAGTTCAAAAATGAATGTAAAAATGAAGACGAAGTTGCTCTAGATCAAGGATGAGCAACCTTTTGGGTGAAAGGGTCAATTCAAATTTAAAAATTTTTGGCGGGCCGCACATACTACTGTGATAAAAAATTAATATATATATATATATATATATATATATATATATATATATATATATATATATATATACCGTCATGTGAAACTGTAATTTATCAACTTATTCTACGACTTTAAAATTTTTGAATTACAAATAGAAAATTGCGAAACAAATTGAAACAATTAAATTTTAAGGTGATTTAAATTATTTTAATATAGTTAAAAAGTAGAGTTTCTCCTCTCTTTAATTCGTCGATTGAAGTCGAAAAAGTCGATAAAATAAATTCAATTCTAAAAATGCGTGGCGGGCCGCGTGTTGCTCACCCTTGCTCTAGATACTATCAATATCTATTGATAAACAATACATCAAGGAAATCGAAGAAAGTTGTGCTAGTTGTTGTTGAAGATCTGTGATACTGGTAGTATTTCTGTGAAGGTTCTGCTAATATAATTTCGAAAGATATTTTTTGTGTAAAATCTCGACTAGTACCAAAACGTTTCAATATTTTAATAAAAAAGAGCATGGCATTAAGATATAAAAAGCGATGCTTTTTGACTATTAATCGATCATAAAAAGGATTATTACTGGAAATGAGACTTGAATCTACGCTTACAATTCGGAATCTACCAACAAATCCAAGGAAAATTATGCAGAAGAAGAAGCTATACTAAAAAGATTTCGCCAAAGTTGATCAAGAATCAAGGTCATATTTACAGTTCATCAATTATTGTAATGTTGCCCATTCAAAACTCCTTCCACCTGTTCAAACGTTAACAAAAAGTATTTTTTGATTATACATTATTTGCGTGAAACCATTCGCAAGAGACCAGAATTTTGGATAGACAACTCTCGATTTTTGCATCTCAACAATTCGCTTTCACACACTGCACTCGTTCTTCGTGACTTTCGCCAAAATTTCGATTCGTATCGTCCCAACGACCACGATATTTGTCCAATATATAATAGCAACACGTAAAAGTCAAAAGACTTTACGCGTCGTACAAGACCAAGCGTGAAACAAAAAACAATGAATGTTTTATTTTGAAATTAACACCGATTGTCGATAGTTTTACTTCCAATTTTAATTTATTATCCTCATTATTTATTGTTGTAGATATAAATTTAAATACGTTATATGTTAGGATTTTAGTACTTATATAAATATCGATTGCATATATTTTTGTAAAGATAATTAATTCAATGTACGTATTTGGGAGCGATAAACGGGAATTAGTTATCTTTGATAATAGAAAATGAAACGAATAAATCGTCGAGAAGCAAAACAATAGATGCCAATAGATTTTATGATGAATTCCTCGTTTAATTAAAAGTTTTAGGCGGTTCTATACATTATATGAAGGTTTAAACGATAAACGAAAACTACGCTTCTTTGATAACGCGGTCGCATAAATTGAGGCGAAACAAGTTTTAAAAGTAAATTTGGAAAGGAATCTGAAAAATATACGTTACAATTTAAACGACTCGCATAGAATTCACGGAAGAGTATTTGTCGTGCGAAATAAAAAAAAAGGAAAAATATCAAACAAAACAATCGTTTAATATGATACGTTTTCTAATCATTTTTACAAATTTTATTTTGCGCTACAACTATTAGTAAAAGAAAAACGATATAAAATTTTAAAAACGAAATAAAAATATTGTCTATAAAACGAATCGAACGCGTAAACTTTTCGTCGTCGGGCGAATCGCTCGATAAAACAAGGAACAGCAAACGAGGGACAGCATATCGAACTAAAACATTTTCCTAATTTTTCTATAACTGTACTGTAGGGATTTCAAAATTCCGGCCGTCAAGATCCCTTTGATCGACTGTTCGATACTGGACCGCAGCACTATCGCTCGCACGGAATCGGAGACGATTTTCCCGCAATCGTCGCAGTTCGCCAGACGTTCGACGATTTCGTCTTCGTCGCGGGGATTCGACTTCTCGCTCCGGGCGCGCAAAACGAGACGCTTCGGCGCATCCGGCAGATTGCGGAGGTGCGTCAGTTTGGCTTTCGGGCCGACGTCCTGCTCGAAATCGCGGTCGTCGACGGCGACGACCAGATCGCGCAGCTCGAACAGTGCGTCCGCGTACAGCTCGGAGAACTCGCTCACCCGGGGGGCGACGATGTTGTCCACTTTATTTTTGTTCTCCCCGAACACCATCCTGAAGTCTCCGGCGTAGCTGAGGTTCGAGATCGCGCGAAACAGGTCGAAGCGCGAGAACCTGCGCGGCAGCGAAAGCAAAGAAACGCTCGCCGCCGACAAGAGGTTCTTGCGCAGAGCGGTTTTCAGTTGGCCGTCGCCGTCGCCGTCGCAATCGCGGACGATCGTTACCGGTTTGTGGAGACGGCCCGCCAGGTAAAGATGGCTCCAGCGGAGCAGATCGTCGACGAGATCTCGCTCGGCGACGACGCCGTACTTGAACAGCAGGCCGAGCTCGGGCGCCGGCACCAGAGTGTTGAAGTAGACGCCGGCGCCGAGCCGTCTCTGGTACGCGTCCACGAAGTCGGCGCCGAACAGCCTCAGAAACGAGTAGTGCGAAGGATTGTCGGTCGCGTTGCGGCGATGCCAAGCGGCCGACTCGCCGTCAGAGACGCACACGCACAGGTCGACCATCGGCGTCTCGTCCGCCAACTCGAGCCTCGTCTGCCGTTTCACGGCCGAGCCGTAAGCGAACGCAAAACGACTCCGGGGAAGCCGCGACGCGAACCGGACGACGCTCTCGAACGTCGCGCCCATGACGCCTCACCTGCGTCGGACTCCTCGGGCCGGAGAATCCCGGGACCCGCCCGCCTCGACGCCGACCCCCGACTGTCACGCGAGAACCTAACGCCGTCACTTTGCGACCGTTAACTTGCGCGTTTATATTTATTTTTAAAAATTCATTTTACAAACTTCACTCGCGATACGTAATTATTTAACTTCGGTAGCTATGCGGCATATAATTAAAGCGATACGCGCGCATACGTAAATAAAAAAATATAGAATTTGAAAAGTAAACGTAATAAATTAAAAATATAATTTTCTTCCATTATTATTGATCTAAATACGCGATCGATATTTTTTTAAATATTGTCCGATATTTTTTTTATTTTATTATACGATTGTTTCGATTCGAATTCTTGCCAACCGTAAAAAGAAAAAACGAACGCCAAAGATTAAGAGGGCACTGCGTGCGGAGCGGCCGAGCACGGCGGACGTTCGGCGTTGTCTGTCTCGGTCGTCGAACGCGGACGGTTCGTTGCCGTCGTTCGCGTGACGTCCGTAGCTTTTCGCGCTTCGTTCCCGGTTCGTTTTTCGTTGCCGGTTCCGCGCGACCGTCTGTCGTCGGCGACGAGGGCCGAGCGCCCGCCGTCGCGGCTTCGCCCTCTCGACGTCGCCCGGGAGCGTCGCCCTCGGGCCTCGCTTCGACGCGATCGGCATGCACTGCCTCGTGCATCCGCTGCCCGCCACCGAGGACCAGCTCGTCGACAGGTGCGATTTTCGCGTGCGCGCCTCCGCCCCCCGATATCGGACCGTCGCGTTTGACGTTTGACGCAACATGGCCGCGCGCGAACGTGTCGCCATTTTATGAAAGGCGCGTGCAATTCCGGCGCCGCGCTTCGTCATTTCGACGGTCTCCCGTTCCCTCCGTCGCATTTCGCAACTCCGACGTCCGTAACCGCCGTCCGCGTCGAGCGCGTGCCGCCGGTCCCGAGCGGGCATGCTCGTCGCGGCGCTTCTTACGGCCGCTGGTGGCGCTCGCGTTCCAAAAGTGTCGTTACGTTAATTCTCGGGAGACGAGTTTTTCATTTTTATCGCAATCGTCCGATTCGTCAGCTTTGCACTTGTGGTTTCGCCATTTTTTTTTGTCTCATTCTATCGAACTAATCGAATTTTCGCAGTATCTCGATGACTTTTTAATATGCCTTTTTTTGACGTTTTAAATGAGAAATAATTATTTAAAATTGACGTTTAACTCGTATTTGTGTCGATTGTGTGAAAATGTCGCGCGCCTCGATATTTTTAATAAATTCGATTACGCTTTAACGTTTCTAGGTTGAAAGAGATATCCGACCGTTTGAATAGATTCGGATATGGAGGAATATCTTCGACGTTGGCGAACCTTCGCGGAGTACAGCAAGTTGTCGTTGGACCTTCTCACATTGCTTGTTTATTACAAGACGGACAAGTATGTAGGATTGCTTTTTCGATAATACCGGATCGACTCGATTTCACCAAACAAGATACGTCTAAAAAGTATGTCGGATTTTTAAATATGCTATCTTGTTTTATATACCGCTTTTAAAAAAAAATAATTTGATTTATTTTAGCGGCGGTAATGGGCCGGGCGGAGGCGGAGGTGGATTAGGATGCGGAGGAGGAAGTGGAAGCGGTAATAAAGTCAATAATTCGGGAAACGCTAGTAGCAGTTCACGTCAACAACCTCGCACTCGCGCTCGTATTATGAGAACAAATTCAATTAGAACCACATGCACTTCACAAGGTTTGTCTACATTTTTAGAAAAAATTGTAAATTTTATATATATATATATATATATATGTATATATATATATATATATATATATATATATATATATATACATATATACACACACATTTGGCACGTGTGTGTTTTAATTCGTTTTTTGTTTTTTAAGGATCAAGCAGTCGAGCTGCAGGCGTTATAATAGGAGCATCTGGATCTGGAAGAGTAGTTTCTGTACCTACACCTTATGTTCCTGAAGATTTGGTTTCCCAAGCGCAAGTTGTTCTTCAAGGAAAAAGCAGAAGTCTTATTATTAGGGAACTTCAAGTAAATTATTTTTTATAATTATTCTGATAAATCTTAAGGTATTTTTTTTAACTTTTATTTATGATATAATTTTAGCGCACCAATTTAGATGTTAATTTGGCAGTAAATAATTTGTTATCGCGTGATGACGAAGAAGCAGAAGAAGGAGACGGAGGTGATGGCGGCGACAGTTACGTACCTGAAGATCTTATATCATTACTTGATGGCGGATTTCATTCGACTCCTAGTGATCATTCTGTCATTATTGATGCGGATACAATGTTTTCTGAAGATATGTTTAGCTATTCAGGCATAAGGAGGTGTGTGCAATCGTTAGTGTGCTTTATTTTATTTTATTTATGCGTGTATCTATGCTTATACTTTAAAAATGTAGTAAATGTTGAACGTTTGTTTTAATTGTCCACTGTCATATTTGACGTACAATATGGCTTGAAAATGTTTATAAATTTTAATAAGTAATCTTAAAATTAATTTAATTTCTATATATTTAGATAATATATTTTTTTCTTAAAATTCTTTTTATTATTTTAGTCGAAATAGTGGAGGAAGCGCAAATCGAGCGTTTACAGGTTTAAGTTCCACCGGAATAAATACTATAAACACTGGTAATAGCAGCGCAGCTAATAGGGATGCAGGAAGTAACGAAAGAGGTAGCGAATCCTTTACCCGTTGGAGAGATAGACAGTATTATGGTCCTAGAAGATGGCTCGAATCCGCTTTAAGAGATTCTACTTGGGATAAAGATACAGGTAATATTTATATATTATTATAATCGAGAAAGTATTAATTCATAACTATATTTTTAATATTGTAGCAGAAAATAAAAAAAAGGAGGCAGGTTGTGCAGCTAATCCAATGTGGACATCTGATGAAATTGAATATTGGGAAGGAGTTCGTTTTACTTGTATTGTTGCTTTACATTCAGAATTAATTGGTTTATCTAAGCAAGGACACATACATCAATGGCGATGGACAGATTCACAACCTTATCGACATCCTGATGTAATTACATTCACACACACATATAACATAATTTTATGGTTTACATCCATTGTGGTATTTAATTTTAGAATCCAAATATTCATCATCCACGAGCTCAGTGGTTGGGAATGGGTGCAATAGGAGGAGAGCGTATCCGTCAAATTGCCGGTGCTGGTGTTCGTTGTTCAGCAGTTTCTGAAAATGGTCGTATTGGAACATGGCTTGATGAAACGCTTGCCCATGCTGCTGCTAGACTAGAGCATCCGTTTCGCGACTTTCCTGAATTTAGTAATGAAAGAATTGCATCTCTCCATGTGTGTTCATTATATACTGTTGCAAAACTAGAAAATGGTGCAATATATTGGTGGTGAGAATTTTATTGATAATGTATATATATAATTTATATATTACGATTTCATTTATTTATTTTAATTTAATAAAGGGGTGTATTACCACTTGCACAAAGAGCTCGATTATGGGAAAAACATCGTGCTCGATCACGTAAACAAAGACCCACTAGTGGTTCTTCATCTCATCACAATACAGGTCAAGAAATATTTGTTGGTGCTACAGTTACAATGAAAAGTTCCCCAATGTATCAACCAGGTGCAGTTGGTAAGTAGTACTTTTACCATAGTTACTTCTTTAACAAAGTATTCACAAGTAATTTAACTTATATTTTCGTAGGTTTTACAATATCTTGTGGAGTTCCAAAAGTTGGTGTACTTTTATATGCAGCATGGAATCTTACTGACACAGGAAGGTTTAAAATAATTTCTCCACCATTACCTGATAAACAAGACGGAAAAGATAAGAAAGATCAGCCTGTGAGTCAATATATTAAAAATACAAATAAATGAATATGTTACTAACAAAGTTTAGGATTTGGTATTATGTCACAATCATTATACACGTTAACATTTCGTTACGTTCACTTATTACATAAGTAAATTATAGTGAGTTTAAAAGTTTAATATATAAGACAAAAGTATTGTGGAAAAATATAAATAAAACAATTGAATTTTAAGATTCAATTCCTGATTGACAATTTACATACTCTCATATTAAAAACTTTCAAAAATTTCTATGATTGCTTGTTCCTAAAATTATTTTTTTTATCTCTGAATTTTTTTTTCATTTATTATATATGTATGTGTGTAATTCATCACTTTTACACTTGATATGGTTTGAAATCAAATCAGTTTTCCAATTAGAATTTTAATTAAATTTATATTAAATCCTAAAATTACATTCAAATTAAATGAATTGATAATTTATTTATTTGTAGTGTTTTGTATAATAATTTACATTTTACGTTATTACTATATAAAATGTAGGTATTATTATTATTATTATTATTGTTGCTGTTTAGACTTCATCTAATTGCATACAAAGCTGCAGCAAAAGTGGAGCTGGAAGTAATAGTACAAATAACGTACCAACTTCTAGTGGACGCGGTACATCTGGTAATTCATCAAGTTGCAGTTCATCTAGTAACCGTAGTTCTACTAATGCCAGTACGTCATCCAATACATGTGCAGGTATACTAGAAATTCCGTAAATACTAGAAATATATTATTTTTGATTAATTTAATCGAAGTAATCATATATGTAAATGTCATATTTTTAAAAATATTTTGTTAAATATATTTATAATTATATTTAGGCACCGGTATTAACACTGGAAGTAACGCTTCAACATCTGCTAGTAAGGAAAATGCAGACAGACTTGACATGCCTCCACCGCCCAGTCCTGCATCGTCAACCTGTAGCGATACAAGCACATCTCACAGTAAGTTGATTTTAAAAAATAATTTTTCATTGATGGGAAACATTATTTTAACAGTAATGATTATAAATTTTAATTTTCATAATATCTTAAGTTATTAATATGTAAATTTACATTTTTAAACCTATTTCATAATTAATTATTTGTGTGATTTTACATTAAAGTTCTCTATTCTACAAAAAAAAACATCTATAACAATATCTACCTCAGTATGTTGCAAATTATTTATGTGTTTCAATTGTAATTTGAGTGAAATATTTCAGAACGCACCAGACGCATGACAGTTCGCGGTGATGAAGGCAGTGGAGGAGAAAATAAAAGAGATGAAGAAGAATGGCCTTTAAAAGATGTTGTATTTGTGGAAGATGTCAAAAATGTGCCGCTAGGTAATACACTATTTCCGACGTATTTTTAAATGAAATTAGAGTAATAAGTTGAAGAAAAAATATTGAGATTTTTATTATTAGATTATATTTACTATTATATATTAAGCTATAATTTTCATGAAATCAATTTTTATTTTATTAGTTGAACCAAAAATTATATTAAAATGAGACTAAATGAATTTGATAAAGTTCAACATATTTATCAATTTTACTACAAAAAAAATCTGTGTGGTAAATCCAAAAAAAAAATGTCAACATTTTACAAATGATTCTTTGGTACTGTTTTGGAACTTTTGATATTAAAAATGGGATTCGTTCTGATAGAAGAGTGAAATACGAAAACATTGTTTAAAAACCAAGGTTAAATGAAGGTTATCCATCACAAATTAATAAATCAGAATTGATGTTCCAGAACATCTGTGATGATTTGTCAAAAAATGAGAGCTTGACTGAGAAATCTTAAATCTCGTACTAACTAACCTTTGTTTTATCTATGCAAAACTTTGTCGATAGTTCGAAGTTTGCTTTACTAGAAAAAATGAAAATCCTTCAGCTAAGTTTTTTTATCAATAGGTTTACAAACGTTGTATACTAATAGAAATTTGAAACTTGAAAAATGATAAAATGTTATAGATTAGCGTTTCTTAAACTTTTTATTAAATGGAACCCTTTTCAGTGGTCACTTATTGTGGAACCCCTGTAGAGTACATTGTCTTCATTTTTTTATACAGTTTAAAATATATAATAATGGTGACTGCTATTTGGTATTAAAAATCAGGATACAGAACAAAAAAACAAGAACCCCTGAAATGCGAACATTTCTCTTGTCTTTTGTTCTTATACTGTTTTTTCATAGTCAAATAAGTCTGTATCTAAAATTTAGCAATCTTAAGTAGCGCCTGGGACATGATACCCCCCCCCCTTGTTTCTCTCGCTACACCACTGTTCGCAAAACCTTTGAATGATCTTCACGAAACCATGGGGTTCTGCAGATCACAGTTTAAGAAACGCTGTTATAGATAATCGTCAACACGTATTTAAATAAAATGATTATAAAAAAATAATGCATAATAAGGAAGTTTTTCATCCATTCAACATTTATTGTTTTTAGGTCGTGTTCTTAAAGTAGATGGGGCATATGCTGCAGTACGTTTTCCAACTACTAAAGATCCTAAAGATGTAGCTTCTGCTATTGCTGCTTTGGCATCCGGATCTTCGTCTAATAAAGATAGTAACGTTTCACAAAATATGGCTCAAACTGATGATTGTGTCGCTTTATTGCAAGATTGTCGATTAATGAGAAAAGATGAATTACAAGTACGATTTAATTTGTTTTATCAATTTTTTTGGATGTTTTTGTTCTTAATATATATATATATATATTTTTTTTTTTAGATTGTAAAATGGAGTACTAGCAATAAAAGTCCAGATTGTTTTCAAAAAACGCCAAGAAAACTTTCTGTTCCTGCAGATATAACGATATTATCTTTAGCTGTAAGTTTTAATATGAATTATCGAATCTTATTATAAATTTGCGTGTATACCTTTAATATTTATTTGTTTTTCATATTTTATTTTTATATTGTTTTTTTTTAATTAATAATTTACTTCATTTAATTTAGTAATTATGAATAAACTACTTTTAGTTTGAATATTTTTATTGTTTATTAGAAATTCAATTTTTTTCCATTTTTTAATATTCATGTTTTCTAACTTACTTTGTATTTCTTAAGGTTGATGCTAAAGGAGTTCATGCTGTTATACAGCGCACTGGAAATACTCTTGGATATGCTCTTTTACCATTAGGAGGAGCTCGCGCTTTAACAGATAGTGGATTTCCTACAGATTCAACAGCTTTTCTTGGAAATCATTCTTCATCAATATCACTTACTTGTGCTGCTGAAGTAAATATATATATATATATATAAAGTGATTATATTTCTTTTTTATAAATATTTTAATGTATTATTTTAAATTTTAGGGAACTGAAAGTGTTGTTTTGTTGCGAGATGGTAATGCAACATTATATCCATTGGCAAGAGATTGCTTAGGTTGTATTAGAGAGCCTCCAGCACTTGATTTACCTCCACTACGATGCATTACTGCACATACTGTACCATTGTTACCATCTGCAACATCTCAAAATAATAAATCTCAGGTAAAAAGATAATGTTTTAAAACTGCTATTTTTAGTCTTTAATCAATTCTTATTTATTTTATATAAACACAAATAATATATATATATATATATTATATATATATATATATATATATATATATATATATATATATATATATATATATATATATATATATATATATATATATATATATATTATTTGTGTTTATCATTCGTACTTTTATTAGCAGGTCGCAGTTGTAGTACTTGTACCTGAGCAACAAATACTTTTGCCATATGTTCTAAAATGCGATGTCGATGGCGTCAGACATGTTTTACATCAACTTGAGACAGATCTCAGTAAAAAAACTTATTTTTTTATCTAAGTAAGATATACACATAAAAGCAAAATATATATTAAATATTTTTATGTTTTAGAACATCAAATACCGATTGTTTTATCAGAAAGGTGCGATGGTAATCGTAATATATTACATGCCTGTGTAACGATGTGTATGCCTACTTCTAACAAAGAACCAGATGTAAATAGTGGTAATTATGTCAATGTTTTATATATTGTAGCATTTCGTTATTATTTAATTTTACTACCAGAAAATATTTAAACAATTATTTTTTAGGCGAAGGCTCGTCTACTGCTGTTGGAAATAATAGTAATACTGGTGTTCTTGAAGAAGAACCAATTCCTACTATATCTTGGCCTCCAGAAACATTTGATGCCACATCTGGTGATGAAGATAGTCTTACTGGATTAACAAATAATACGTAAGTAGTGTTTTTTGTCAATTTTTATTTTATTTTATTATTAATATCTTATTTATATAGATCAAAAGTATCTGGAAGCGGATCTGTTGCTATTTGTGATCCTATGGAACGACGAACTAACGGATTAGCCGCGTTGAAAGCTATGTGTGAAAGTCCTGCTCTTACTTCTCATATGCCTCAAATATTAAGTGCAAAGTACGTATTTATGTGATTTATTTCAAAATTTATAGTACATCTTATTTCATGTGATAATTATTTCAGAGATGGTCAGGGTCAGACTCCATTTATGTTAGCTGTAAGTTCTCGTGCATATCGCGCTGCACTTATATTATTTGATGCTGCCCAACGATGTCCCTCTCAAGAGCAGAGAACTGCCGCTATATTTCCTCACAATGCACCTCCAGATCATTCACCTCTTTTTGTTTTATGTTGTAATGATACATGTAGCTTCACGTGGACCGGACAAGAACACATAAATCAAGTAAATATTTGTAATTGGCAACTATTTTTATAGATTATCAAATTTATTTTTAACTAATATTATATTTTATTAGGATATATTTGAATGTCGTACTTGTGGACTTACTGGATCACTTTGTTGTTGCACGGAATGCGCAAAGGTATCTTATATAAAATAATTATTTCATAGAAATACATTTGACTAAAAATAAGATATTCTCATATTAAATATTCTTTTTTTATAATCTTATAACCATTTAAATATTTTTCAAAATTTATTTATAATTTACATTATAATCCATTCTTCCTAATAATGTAATGTGTAATGCAACATATAAATGATGATAAAACACTTTATTTTTGTTCAAAGGAAGTGATGTATATTTAAATTATAACGTGGAAAAATATTTAACATTAACCACACTATATTTGGGTTTTTTTCCATTATTGGGTAAAAAATGGGCACGATTTTTTTTTTCATAAAATGTTTTTATTTTAAGTCTTGTATCATAAACTATTGTCTTATTTTAATTAAAACACATTTTTGAAGGTTTGCCACAAAGGTCATGACTGTAAATTGAAACGAACATCACCAACAGCTTATTGTGATTGTTGGGAAAAATGTCGTTGCAAAGCATTAGTTGGTGGAAATTGGGAAGCTCGTTGTGAATTATTATCTCGACTTACGAGAGAAACTCAGCTTGTGACACATTTCAATTCGCGGTATTTATAGTTTTTTTTTTCAAGTGTATGTATCATATGAAAAATGTATATTGTATAAAATTTATAACATATTTGTTTTAGTGGAGAAAGTATATTGTTATTTCTTGTTCAAACTGTTGGTCGTCAGGCAGTTGAACATAGACAATTTAGAGCATCATCTTGGCGTACGTCGCGCACTGGCGCTGGTCGTGGAAATAGTGGAGGAACCAATAATGCAACATCTAATCAGTCTAATAATCAAAAGCAACCAGCGTCTGTAAATTCAGCACAACATCCACAACAAGATGATAGAGATGATGGTGATACTCCTGAACATGATCTTGAACCACCAAGATTTGCAAGAAAAGCTTTAGTTCATTTGCTAGGTATGTAATAAATTTAAATGTGAATTCGTATTTAACAAACAAAATCTGGAATTAGTTGATAAATAGATGATTAACTTTTATATATATATATATATATATATATATATATATATATATATATATAAATATGTATATATATAAATAAATATATATATATATATATATATATATATATATATATATATATATATATATATATATATATATATAGTTGAAATTTGGAATCCAGTATTAATGTTTAAGTACTAATGATAAATAGTAATATTTATAAAATATTTTAGCTGATTGGGCTGCTGTTGAATCAGCATTAATGTGTGGTGCAAGTGAGTCAGAAGGAGGAGTTTCGTCAAATTCAGAGAACCCTGTTTATCATCAGTCTGGTACTACATTATTGGACAAATTCACTCACATGCTAATTGTAAAATGTACAACTGAGGTATTGCTTATAAATCCATTTTATTATTATTTTACTAGCTTAATACTATTAACTGTTTATATTTTAATTATGTTTAGATGCAAGACACACTACTGCAAACTTTAATTAAGGAACAGCAAAATGAAACTGATGTTGGCAGAGCTGAAAGAGCTCATGTCGTTGCCAGACGATTTATTCGTTCTGTAGTACGAATTTTTGTTATATTTAGTATTGAAACAGCTCCAGGTCCTTTCAACACTAGAGGGTTTGTTTCTTTTTTATTTCAAAAACTTTTTTTTATTTTTCAATACAAAATAATATTTTATATTGCAGATCAATGTTAGTGTGTATGTCTTTAGAGAGATGTAGAAGAATATTTTTTTCATTGGCACGTTTGGCTGCTGAAGAACTTTGCGAAACTGCCGATTCATTGATTGCGCCTGTTAGGTTGGGTGTAGTTCGACCAACTGCACCTTTTTCACTAGCTTCAAGTATAACAGATGTTATGAATGGTACAGAAGATTTATTTTCTGTTGAACCATTAGCACAACCTGGCACATCTAATTTATCTAGAAGATATCAGTGAGTAATTACATATTTTTTTCATATTATGTATTTCTTTTAATATTTCATATATTTATAGGGATTCTTCATTAATATCCGTTGGAGCTGCTGTTCGTAATATGGAACTAGAGGAAGCGGGTTCAGCTGAAGGAATGGTAGTTGAAGAGGAAGTATCAGAAGGTGAAGGTGAAACTGAAAATGCTCCTCCAGTAGTTACACCTCCAGTAGTAGCCCCACCTCCTCCACTACAAGATCATGCAACCCCAGTTCATCAGCCAGATGAATCTCTGAATGAACATAGGCAATTTTATTAAATATTTTTTTATATAATTATTTTATCTGGCTTTTTATATTTTATCCTACTTTGTTTATATTTTAGAACGCATGAAGATGGTGGACAAGAACATGTTGGTGATGCAGAGTCTGAGTCAGAGTTAGATTTGTTAGCAGAAGCAGATACAGAGTCTGATTCAGATGATCAAGATAATCCTGAAACTGTACAACGCTCAACACAACAGGGTACAACACAAGGTTCTGATACAGGTAATTTTATAATTGTTTTTTCCATATGAAAATTAATCTGATATATATATATATATATATATATATATATAATTTTATAGGTATAGCTTCTTTGTTGATATTTCCTGATGAGGAATCAGGTGATTCAACACAACCAGAAGATGAAGATTCTGAAGCAGGAGAAACGGATGAACACGAACGTGATACTGATTTGTCAACGGGTGAAGGTGGTGGAGGTGGTGGAAATGGTGTTAATGACCAATTGGAACGTAGAGGTGGTGCTTCTTCTGGACCACCAAGAAGTAATTTGGCACCACAAAGTATGCAATGGGCTATAAGGTATTTTATGCAAAAAGAATATATTTACATACAATGTAATTAATTTATTCTTATCTTTTTTTATTATGGACTCAAAATTTGATTTTTACCACGTTAAAATCAAATTTATAAATATATTTTGCTTGTTTACTAATCAACTTACAAATTAAGAGGTATTTGATTGTTTAATTGCAACCACTTCAATCCATATCGAATATTAGATATACCAGGAGTGTACGTTAAAGTTTGCCGGTTTTTTCGTTAAAAAAAACACATAATTTTCAGGGGAATCTCAAAATATTTTTATTCAAAGTATTAACCATTTGATTCTACACATTTCGTCGTTTTTCAACTTCTTCAAAATTGACGAAGTGCTGCTCTGCAAGTGAGTGCCCCATCGATGCGAAAAGGTGGAAGTCGGACTGGGCAAGGTCTGGAGAGTACGGCGGGTGCGATATTTCCCAATTAAGTGTTTTTAATGTGTCCTTCACGGATCTAGCGGTATGAGACGGCGCGTTGTCATGTTGCAAAATAACTTTGCCATGTCTTCAGGCCCATTCCGGTCGTTTTCCGATTAACGCATGATTCAAATTGATCATTTGTTGTCAGTAGCGATCCGTATTTACCGTTTCACCAGGTTTTAGTAGTTCGTGGTACACCACACTATGCTGGTCCCACCAAACACAGAGCATTGTCTTACGGCCAAAGCGATTGAGCTTTGCAGTGGATGGGACGGCTTCACCAGGTGAAAGCCATGATCTTTTTCGCTTTGGGTTCTCAAATAAATCCATTTCTCGTCACCCGTGACAATCCGATGCAAAAAAGACTTCCTTTCGAACCGTTGAAGCAGCATTTCACAAATGGTTTTTCGATGTTCCATTTGCCTGTCGTTCAATGCGTGTGGCACCCTTTTTCCATACTTCTGGATTTTTCCCATGGCTTTTAAACGTTGGCAAATTGCTACTCGGGACATTAAGTTTTTCTGCTAATATTTGTTGTGACGGTTGGATCTTCATCCAACAACACCTGCAAATCCTCGTCTTCAAACCTTTTCGCTGCACCAGGATGTTCATTGTCTTTCAAATCGAAATCTCCACTTTTAAATTGACGAAACCATGTCTCACATGTTCTAATCACTGGAGCTTGTTCACCATAAGTTTCTACTTTGATGAAATAATAAAAGCAACGAATGCCGCAAATGCTCTTTATTTGGAACAAAACTCGACATATTCATTGATATAAACGACTATGACGCTATTATTTTGACAGAATGAGACTTGGGTGTTTTTGGAGGTTAATGTCAATAGAAAACAATCGTGTATATAACAAATCATAAAAATGTCTACATCCTGCTAGCAACATCTACTGTAAAAACCGGCAAACTTCAACTTATACTCCTATGTATTTCAATTTTATAATTTTTTATCAGGATAAAAAAGTAAGTGTAATTATAATTGTTCGAAGTTGTTTTTGAATATTGCCGTATTTGCATTTTCCTAATCATTTTGTTGATATGTATCATTAAGACTAAGTGTAATATCTTTCCAATAATAAATGCAAAAAAAAGAAATTTGAACAAGTATTTGTAAAGAATGTGCCAAAAATGTCAAACTAAGAATTGTCTGAAAGATATAATATAATTATTAATATTTGTTTAGAAATCATCGAGAAGCAACGCGTGCAGAACGTGTGAGGCTTACAGGAGGCTCATCTTTAGTATTTATTGATCCATCGTCACTTCGTCGACCTACAACTTCTGCAACACAGGAACCACACTCAACAGCTACTACTGCAAGTTGTCTCGCGAGAGCATTTGGTATGAACACACATCCTAAATTTTTATTCTATTTTTTTAATTGTTTTCTTACTAAAGAATAATAGAATACCAAGTTGTTGATTTCGTATTAATATTCATTAAATTTCATAATTTTACTTTTCATATTAGGTATTGTGGTTCGCCAAATAGCAGATTTATTAGCTGGAGTAGGACGATCATCATTACTTGGTGGACCAAGACCTCTTCCATTTACACAACATGATGCTATAGCTTTACAAGCGCATCTTGAAACTAGATTAAAACCAACATGGGATTGGTTAGTTACTGTGATGGATGCCACTGAAGCCCAATTGAGGTATTTTTTTTAATATTTTTAATTCTCCCAAATTATGAACATAATTCGTTCTAATCCAAAGTTTGTATCTAGAAATATGGTTTTTCCACTTTATATAAGAATAAATAAGTACGATATTTTGTTGGAAGTCTAATTAAATTTGTATCTTGAGACTAAAGATATAATAAAAAAAAAATGTATGTAAGGTATAGTAAAAAAAATTGTACGTACGTTGAAAGTATTATTTATTTTGATCAACATACTTCAAAAGTTCATTGGGTTCGCCAACAGATTTTACTTTATTGCTTTACTGACTTCATAAAAGTTCTTTTACCATTAGAAATGATTTATAAGAACAAATTTTTGTACAACTAAGGTTTTTTTTATTTTACATAATCATCAAAGAGCTATCAAATTCAAAAATGCGCTTATAATATTTCTAACTGATTCAGTTTTGTATGTATTGTATAAAATTTGGATATGTATAATACACGAGTACATATTAAGCGAGTACGTCTTTGTATATTTTCTTGTTTATTCCTTTTAGGTTTGGAGCATCTTTAACACAAGGAGTTGATAATAATTCTGGTAGTTCATATTCTGCATTAAATGCCAATGCATCCCGAAATAGTGGTAATCAGCGACATAGAACTATTGGAAACTACCCTTCTGGGAGTTCTACTAGACTCGTAGGTTTTGCTGAACACAATCGCTCTAGAGGAGATAGAGATCAAGGTATGTGTTAAATGATAATTTATTTGTATTTTTGTACATTTGTCTTTTTTTATTATTCCTTCTTACATTTTAAAATATATTAATAATGAAAAATATAGGAGGAAACGGTCATAGTGGAAGAAGAGAATTTTTAGCGTATTGTTTATCTTTGATGAGAGCTCATAACGCTGAACATTTGGATTCTCTTCCAGTATTGGATGTCTCTGCTTTAAAACACATTGCTTACGTTTTAGATGCTTTGATATTTTATATGAGGTATAATATTGCTTATATAAGTGTTAATTTTGTTTTTGTTAAAGTTCTGAGTTTAATATTGTGACTGAATTTTTAGATCTGATTCTGATAGTTCATTACTACTATCTTTAACAAATAACTTACAACAAACTTGGCACGATCCAGTAAGTAATAAATGTGTATATACATACACACTTCTTTGCGATATAGAAAAGTACAATATATTGTTTTACTAAATATTTATTTTTAGGATGAAAATGAGAACGATGATGCTTATGAGGAAATATTGTTAAGTGGTGTTGCTTCAACAGTGATGGAAACTGATTCAACTGATAGCTTAGCTGGCTTTAGTGGTTCTGGTAGAAAACACCCTTTTTTTCAACGATCTGATTCAACTTTATGTCTTGGTTGCCCTCCACCAGATCCATTTGCCAGTAAGTATTATAATTTACTAATATAAAACGTTTTTGATGATTTCATACACAAACACACACATATATAATATAATATGTTTTATCTGAATTTAAATAAAATTATTCGGGTAATAAATAGAAGATAGGATGATTGATCTGTTAATTATTATCATAAAATATATTTTATAATATAGGTCCTTTACACGAAGCTTTGCCTCTTGCTGATCAACCACAATTACTCCATCCAAATGCATGGAGAGAAGAACTTTTTGGAATGCCTCGTCAACCAATCACAGTGCCATCTTCAGGGAATGGTCCTCCTGGAGCTAATAATCCTTTAGAAGGTAGTTGATTATATATATTTTTTATTTTGACATTATAATTTTTATTTAATTATTATTTCTTAATTTGATGTCATAATAGTTGTGCCAACCAGACTTGGCTTATCTAAACGTACATCTGACAAACAACCTGTGGAACCCAATTCGTCAAAACCTGCAGTGGAAACTCAGACTACTGAAGAAGATCTTGTTGCTAGTTCCCATCATAGACAATTGAATTCGCATAATCATGTAAGTATTTTTCTTAAGTTAAGTATGTATTTGTGCACAAATACTCCTATGTATATGCTGTGTATGTTGGTATTACTACATTGAAGAAGATATTTCGACAGATTACCTTACAAACCAATTAAAAAAATATTTTTCTTTCTTTTTTATACCGAACTTTTTTATAGACTAACTAAATTAGTAAGTCTGAAAATAGAACATAAGAATTTTACAAAAATTAAGCTTTAGTTTTACATTTTACACAATGTAGTTAATAAAAACAAAAATGATTATCTTGCAAATGGAACTTTAGCCTTTAACATATTTTTAATAACCATTGTATTTAATAAAAACTACAATCAATTTTTTATCGATTTTTTTTCATTATTAACTATTATTATTAAAACTCCTATATTTAAAACCATAATCTGTGATGTAGTTTTTCAAAACTATGAAGACCTTGAATATAGTTCGTATTGTCATGCATGTTCATTGTACACACGCGCGCATGCACGCATGTATATGTATATATATATATATATCATTAGTATTTCTTCATAAATTGAATCTCCTTGCAGGCAACATGTAATGACGAACTGTTTCGACCAATTGAAAGCGTTCCAGTAACAAATGATGTTAATAATGTATCTTGTCAAGTTGTTTCTAACAACACTGTATTGGGAGAAGAACCTCAAGTATGACAAATATTTTTTTTATTTT